>JAFFST010019614.1:20873-40758 GCA_022414735.1 Noturus placidus | reverse complement strand
TTTTTATTTGATGACTTCTACATTATCGAGTCAGCACATAAACATGTTAGATTCCCAAACATTAGTTTTCCAGCACAAAATTAAATGTTACAGAAAAATGTTTGTATGTCAGTAAAGAAAGCAGTATATTAAGTGGTAAGAGACATTTTTCAGACAAAAAACACAATGAAGGCTGCTGGATTTTGCTGCAAAAATAAGAAGGAAGTGCGACAGTCAAATTCTCCAGAAGAACCATGACTGGTTCTGCAAGATGCTCAATAAAACTTACAGCTCATTTCCTTATAACACTGCACTAATTCTACCCAAGACTACTCTTTGAATTTTGTCACACCAAATACTGACTTTGTTTCATTTATAAATGTTTACTGCTCTTTACAGTATGTTCTTTTTAAATGTAGAAACATTTAATTTAATTATTTTGAAGGCATCTTTGTTCTACAGCATTTCTTTGCCTAAATCTTTTGCCTATATGTATATATACACACACACATACACACACTTTTGTGAGATACTGTGTGTGTATATATAGTGAGTACAACCCTCACATTTTTGTGAATATTTGATGATAACCTTTCATGTAACAACACCGAAAAAATGACACTTTGTTACACAAGCTGTACACTCACTACTTTACACTGTAGCATTGTAAATGTACTGTCCCCTCAAAATAACTCAACACACAGTCATTAATGTCTAAACCACTGGCAACAAAAGTGAGTACACCCCTAAGTGAAAATGTCCAAATTGGGCCCAATTAGCCATTTTCCCTCCCCGGTGTCATGTGACTTGTTAGTGTTACAAGGTCTCAGGTGTGAATGGGGAGCAGGTGTGTTAAATTTGGTGTCATCGCTCTCACACTCCCTCATACTGGTCACTGGAAGTTCAACATGGCACCTCATGGCAAAGAACTCTCTTTGGCCTAGGCTATAAGAAGATTGCCAAGACCCTGACACTAAGCTGCAGCACGGTGGCCAAGACCATACAGCGGTTTAACAGGGCAGGTTCCACTCAGAACAGGCCTTGCCATGGTCGACCAAAGAAGTTGTGTGCTCAGACCATACGCCGCACACTGCATCAAATTGGTCTGCAAATTGGTTCCTTCGTCCCAGAAGGAAGCCTCTTCTAAAGATGATGCACAAGAAAGCCACAAATAGTTTGCTGAAGACAAGCAGACTAAGGACATGGATTACTGGAACCATGTCCTGTGGTCTGATGAGACCAAGATAAACTTATTTGGTTCAGATGGTGTCAAGCGTGTGTGGCGGCAACCAGGTGAGGAGTACAAAGACAAGTGTGTCTTGCCTACAGTCAAGCACGGTGCTGGGAGTGTCATGGTCTGGGGCAGTATGGGCCAGTGGTTTAGACATTAATAGCTGTGTGTTGAGTTATTTTGAGGGGACAGCAAATTTACACTGTTCCACAAGCTGTACACTCACTACTTTACATTGTAGCAAAGTGTCATTTCTTCAGTGTTGTCACATGAAAAGATATCATCAAATATTTACAAAAATGTGAGGGGTGTACTCACTTTTGTGAGATACTGTATATATGTCAGCTCATCCTAAAATAAAGTAAAAATAAAAAAATATGTTCCTATGAGCATAATGTATTCAAACTTTTGTCTGGTAGTGTATGCATGTCGTCTTTCCTAGCAAATCAAATTTTACATGTATTGCATTATTTGATCTTTTTTAATGAAATAAGAACAATTCTTGTGGACCTGAAATTTTAAGCCCTACACTGCGTGTACATAGTGTGTGTGTGTGTGTATGTAACAGGGTGGCTATGACTGACCTTACTGCAGGCCAGGTGCAGTGCAGTGTTTTTTTGGGTATCCTGTAAGGTCAGGTCTGCTTTCGCACTGCTCACCAACAGCTCTAACAGAGGCAGAGAGAGACGCACACGGACTGAGAATCACACATTGGGCTTTCCTTAATCATTTCCATTTTCTTCACTACAGCAGCATTGTCCAAACTTGATTCAAACGCAGATGTGAATTTGAAAATGCTTATTCAAATGTGAATTTGCAATTAAGTTTCTCTTATGAGCAAAAAATAATCTTCAACATAATTCAAATTCAATTGCAAAACAACTGTTTGCATTTTTGTGCAATGGCTGCCGCAATGAATATGCAAAAATCCAGTTGATGTTGAAACAGGTCTGATTCAATCCTACTCAAAAAGTAATAGCAATAATTTCATTTGTGATTGGACTCTTCTATTCTGCTCACGCTATAACTTCCCTAGAATTAAAACACTGTTAAAGTGCCAATTGACAAAAGTGCCAATCAATCAAGCACAGTGGGCGGGACTTTGTGGTGCAGAGAATTTCTGAGGAAGTGATTAAACTGGTAGATTCTCTGCTGAAGATATAAATACGGAGATAACAATCACTAAGGTTATTTTAACACTTGCCAAAAAGGACATCTCACAACTAATTTCTTCATATTGCTGGGAACGTTGGAATTGCATTTACTGGAGTTACAAAACCTGAAATATCTCGAAATATACATAATTTCACTACATTTTAATCAGAACCACAGCCCACATGCATGAATAATAAATAAAATGTGCACTTACTGCATGCATAAGAAAAAAAACCCAACAATCCCCCTTACATTCTATTTCACTTGCTGAAGATGAATATTTATATTTGACCTGCATGAGATTTATGTCTAACCTCCATCCCACAGAAGTATACTATATGGCCAAACGTTTGTCACATCCAGACCGGCCAATAGGACTGAATGCAGGACTGTTAATCGTTTGCGTGTTTTAGTCACGTGCCACATTCTCAGAAAACACCTGCCCACTGTGTTGGATGGACGAGTCTAATCCAGGAAATGCTGCCGTTCCTCACCGCAAACAATGACATCCAGCCACTGGAATTCACATTAGTGAAAACACTGGCCTCATGGACAGGCTCTGGTTTAGAGATGCCTTACCCACGGCGTTTGTCTGTCCATTTTCAGCAGCCATCATGAGCGGGGTTTTGCCACTCGAGTCGACACAATTCACCTGGGCGTTTTGTGCTAGCAGAAGTTGCAGACACTCCACGTGATCAGTGAACGCGGCAGCATGGAGTGGAGTCCTGCAGGAATCAAAACAAATCAAGTCTTGATGCATGTATTATACACATACTATACATGTCCTAGTAGAGCTGGACGATAAATTGATACAATACCAATATAGTGATAATGATTATGCAATACCTATGATATCTCAGAAAAGTGTACTGTCATACATTTTTTTTTAAACGTTTTTAATAATTACAAAATAACATCACTGAATGGATGCCGTTAATTTGAGTTTTTTTCAAAAATAAATGTAACTTAATCTTCAGCATTAAAGAAAATTATCGCCAAACTCAGTATAACATTTTTTTTTGATCATTACTACTGTTTTACAGACAGCTTGAATTTGTTTACAGACAAATTCTATGTTGTGATACGCATTGTGTAGTATCGTGAAGATATATTTTCATCATATTGCCCAGCCCTATGTCCTAGTTGCCATGACAGAATACAAGGTTCAGAGTTAACGCTGATTCTATTTGCAGCTGTCATGCTAAAATGGCTTATGCCAAGAAAAGTCTTGAATATATTCTTGGGTACAGAAGGAAGATATCATGCTATAATAATCCAATCTAATGTGAGACACACAATCAAGATATTCTTATTAGTACTACAAAAACACACCTTTTAACAGGAAGTAGCTTTTACATATAAACATTTGATTACTACATACAAAAGAACGAGTTGTCTTGCCTGTTTTTAGAGTCAGCAGCATTGACAATCACAGGACCCAATGTGTCAATCAACATTTCTGCTGCGCCCTCATTGTCGTTTATCCTACAATTCAAAATAAACATTGAGCTTGTAGCGAGTGGTTAATTCACCCCCCCCCAAAGAACGATCGGACTTACACGGCACAATGAAGTGGGCTGAAGGAGTTGCCCCCTGCCTTGTGGAACAGCTGCTGCTCCAACAGCACTTCAACACACGTGTCATGACCTATATAAGATCAGGAGAAGATAGACGGTAAGAACTGACATGTGGCTCATACGACAGAGTCATTTGCACTGATAAAATATAACCGTGGAATATAACCTTGTCATCAGTGGGTGTGGAGGAAAAAAAGAAAGAAAGCTGTGTGTATTTCTGTAGTCACCATTGTAACAAGCCCAATGCAGAGGTGTGTATCCCTGGTTGTCCGTGATGACAGGGATGGAATCCAAAGACTGAGCTGCATGTAGCAGACCACCCAAAACCCCCACGTGGCCACAGGCAGCAACCAAATGTACAGGAGAGCGCCCTCTACAGTCACGCACCATGAAACTGGCGCTGTGTTGCAACAAGGCCTCCACACACTCTTCATGCCCCGTCACTGCCTAGAAGAACCACCAACACATTCATGGAAATTAGTAAATAAATAAATAAACAAAAGAGACAGAAAAGTACTATAAAACTGAGAATATGGCTGCACAATAAGGACAGAACAGATAATGTGTCTTTATTGGATACAAATAGGAAGGCACATATCTCTATTTGAGAACAATTATGAATTGAGTGATATGGCTGAAATTGAGAGACTCTCAGAGACAGAATTCATAGACTGCTGATGTTTCAACCCTTGGGTCTCTAGCAGGGTTCATATTTAATTAAAAAAACAAACCCAAAAAAAAAAGGAACCCCCCCCCCCCCCCATCATTTACCTAGTACCAAATAAATATATAGATAGATATTTGAAGCATTAAACAGACACAGTGCATTATTGTTTTACCCCCCTACTAAACTTGAGCAGAATGAAAACAAACAAAAAAAATGTCGTATGTAAAAGACTTCTTTTCATTGGAAACATAGACTTGATAGGTATGTGTGTCGAATAGAAAGAGACAATTTACCCCTCTGTGTAAAGCCGTGCGGCCCAACTTGTCTTTGGCATCTACACTGGCGCCTTTATTGAGCAAAGAATACACACAGTCTGTGTGACCGTTCAACACAGCCAGCATCAGAGGTGTCCTGGGAAACACAGTTAGCAGCAGATTAAATCACAGACGAATCATGGCTTCTCAAATCTGAGAGATTAGCTCCGATTCACTCCTATTTATACAGAGATCGGAGAGCACTTTCAGTCAGATGGGTTGTGTAATAACAGCACTTTCTATTGGCACATTCTTTATAAAATCTGTGGCAATACTTGTGAGGCTATTGGGCCAGCTATCGTTTTGATACGAGTGTTTACATTTTGACGCTTTTATCCAAAGCGACTTACAAATGAGAGCACACTCACACACCAATGGTAACAGAGCTACCTGCCACGCAAGGTGCTAGCTTGCCATCGGGGGCAACTTAGGGTTCAGTGTCTTGCCCAAGGACACTTCAGCATGGGATCACCCGGGCCGGGATTCGAACCACCAACCCTACGATTAGTGGATTAGTGGACAACCCGCTCTACCGACTGAGCCACAGGCACTCTAGTGTTAAACACTTGGCTACCACAATAGTCCTTCATGCACAACTGCACCTGCAAGGATCAAAACATGTATTGTGTAATACATTATAATAAACAATCTCTGAAGTTTTTCCAAAGATGGTCTGCCCTTTCAGAGAGAAAACATGTTTGAAAAGCAGCTAAAAGTCTTTAGTCGAGGCACTTTTGAGTTAGAATAAGAGCATCAGAATCCCTCCAGACAAAGGAAATCCTGTTACTGGAGCATCACTATAATCACAACAGATTGTTCTGTATGAATAATAGAATGGCAAATGGCTAGTGCAGGGAAAAGTATAAACGAATCGATAACAGCACAACTTACTGCCCAATACCGTCCTGAATGTCGACTGCGCTCTGTGTGTCAGCATTTCCAATCAATAAACGCAGACAGTCAGAGTGGCCGTTTGTGGCTGCCGAGAGGAGAACAACACAGTGGCTATGTTTACAAAGATCTTTCTGATTGCAGATGGTAAAAATAAACTGTTTACTTGTGAGCTAAACTTAGTTTATGTGCACTACAGATGAAATCTCTACCCAATTACAGCGAGAAATGACAAACCGATTCGGTCATAATGTGTAGCCAATATTAAATCAGAACCTTAGCAGTGTTCACAAAACATCCTTCAGATTAAAATAAATAAATAATAATAATTAAAAAAAGTGTGCAAATAACTGTGGCGTACACACAAATGCTGTTCTGTCAAACGCAGAGTACCAGTGCAGTTCATTTTGCAGGATTGTAGTGAATGATGGATACCTGCTGCATGGATGGGAGTGCGTTTATGAGTGTAGTCTTTGACAAGGATGGAGGCTCCTTGGTTGATAAGAACATCCACACACTCTACATGGCCTTTAAAAGCAGCCAGGTCCAGCGGTGTGTGGCCCTGTGCCGCCCTCACATCCAGATCCAGCAGAGACTGCACAAGCACCTCCAGGGCCTGGTGATGCCCGTGATACGCCTGAAGATGAACAGGACTTTGAGAAAGTGTCTCAAGCACAGGACTCTAAGCTTAAATATTCGGCACGAGTTTATACAGTAAATAACAGCGGCAGCTTCAGGTATACAGTACATCCAACAACCTGAGACATCACGGAAAATCATTCACAGTTAATAAGACGTACGATTAATCAAATCCCTCACTGCTAGAAGTGTAAACCTTTAAATCGGTAGGTTTTGTGTGTGAAACTATACGGCAAATGAGAGATTAGGCAACGAGTGGTGCAAGTAGCCACAAGCTTGCTATGTTGCAAATTCTTGCTTTCCTTCTGTGTTCTCCATCTGTAGCTGTAGTGTTTTTATTAGACTTTAACAAACTGATTCAGACCTGCTAATCCCAAAGAGGAATAATGATGAGGAATAATTATTAATGCGGTAAATAGTTTAAAAAAAAAAAAAAAAAAAGCAGTACATTACATTTTCAATATATTACATACAGCATTATATTGATCACTGAAAGCAGGAGCAAAACACGTTGTCTTCTCACGAGCATATAAAACACGGTCAGTCTTTTTAACAGAAACCATTCAAATCATCCCACATTTTTAACCAATGATCCACAGATAGCAAGCAGTTTTTAATAACGTTCTAATAAATCATTAACATTCAAAAATCTTAGATATGACACTTCATCGTAGCCCTATTTGATCCTTTTTCAGGCATGATTTTCTGCCTTTTTCTCCCTCTTCCACCTGAACACAGACAGGATTTCTCATAAATATTATCTGATTGCACCTACAGACTTGTCTACTGCTGGTTAAGTCAGACCTACATTGATAGATTTTCATTGTTATTAATGAACTCAAAACATTCTCCATTTGCCTCAGTGAGGTGTTCGTGTCAGCGAGCAAGGAGTCAAACTAACACACAAGCAAATGATTACTAATATGAGATCTGGAAAGGTTCCATAGCTTGTCCGTTCAAATCAGAGCAATAGTTAGTAAATCCAGTTTCAATGTCAATTGGCTCTTCTGCTGATAAAAGGAGGACTGCTCTTTTGGCATGATAAAATCCGACTAGTGTACAATGACGTTCAAATAAAGAGTATACAAAATGTGCGAAGGCAGGCAGGTCTGCTGATTTAAGTAACTTAACCGAATACAAAAATATAATCTGGTTCTCTTTGCTAGTGTTCATTTTGCTCTTTAGCTATGTGACAAATATTGTATTCTCAAATATGTACTTACAGAGAGATGAAGTGGGCTAACAGGAGCTCGAACATCAGAATCATTGAGGATGTCTGTCCCTGAGGTCTCCATTAGCTAGCACACAACGTGATATAGTAAAAGTTCAAAATGAGTCATAAGTCAAACCTGACAGAAAACTGATAACTAGTACTCACCACATCTAAAGGGGTTTCACTGGCAATCTGAAAGAAAAAGAAAAGAGAAGGGGAGGGAAAAAAAGAAGAAGAAGAAAAAAAAAAAAAAGAGTGAGAACGCAATTATTACAGAAAGCTGTATATAGACAGACGAAACTCATGTAGACGTCTGAGAGCTGTTCTTACCAGCTCGAGACACAGCCGGTGTCCATGCGCAGATGCGTAGTGCACTGCATTATAACCCTGATTGTCTCGGATCCCTGGGTTAGCATCATTCCTTAGCAAATACTCCAGGCACCTGCCGTGAACAAACATACATTTTTATATATATATATATATATATTATATACACACACACACACACACACACACACACACGTACATACATACACACACACACACACACACACATTTACACATGCAGTTAAAGTAAAGTGCTGTTCTCCAGCCACATATGCGAATCCAGTCTATCCTGTGACTCACTTTCCATCAGCGTCAGAAGCAGCAGCGTAGTGTAGGGGAGTACAGCCCCTTTTGTCCAGGTCGTTGACGCTGGCTCCTGAACCAACCATAGCAAATAGGCACTGATAGTTACAGTTTGCAGCTGCGTAGTGCAATGGCGTCCTTGGGAAGAACATGGCATGTTTAAAGTAAAGACAATGACTGTGTTTACATGGACAGCAGTAATCTAATTACTGACCTTACTGTTAACATGGGCTGCTTTTAGAATATTCCTTTCATGTTCCAGTTTTACATGATATAGAACAGAGCGATTAACGGCACACGTCATTACGGCACACGTCATTACGTCACCGCGCCACGCTGACGCTCCAGAATTTCACGTATCAACATACAGTTGGTTTTCATTATAGTACTGTATACCATACCAGTACCAGCTTTGGATGTTTCATTTTTAATTTTATGAAAGCTTCAAGTGCGGTTCATTATGCATCATGCTATAGGTGCAAATAGACGACTGCTTGAAGCCATGAGCTCCGTACGAATCCGCGTACTTACCTACTATATAATAACAGAAATACATGTGTTTTTAGGCAATTATGTGGTTTGGGACAAAGCTGTGCTCTCGTTTGCCATCAAACGGCCGTATGTGTGTACGTGTCCTGTCGCAAAATGTGGAGAAAACTCCCACACGACGTTAAAAGTGTGATTAAGGTGTTTACATGTCTGTAATGCACTTCGATAATGTGACTAAAACAAGAATACTCCACGTCTTAATTCAATTTGTGTTTACTTCGTGTATGACTTTAGTCAGATTAAGGCATTGAATAATCGCTGTTTACATGATAGTTTATGTCCATGAATACATAAAGCTAGAGAATACAATTTGGAAGATAATCTTGATAGTTGGACCACAGGAGCAGAATAAGTCTGTTAACTCACCTCCCAAAACAGTCTTTCTTGTTAAAATCTGCCCCTGTATTGAGGAGAAGATTCAGACAGTCCAGATTCCTGTAGAGGACAATTGAATCGTTTGAATTAGTAAGGCAAGCTCCAAAAATGTTTCATACAATTCACAAGTTAACCAGCATTCAGAAAGAAGAAATAGTAAAATCTCTGACCCTCCAGCTGCTGCAGCATGTAAACAGGTCCTTCCGAATTCATCAGGAGTGTCTATCTCAAAGCCTGTGAAAGACAGAGAGGAGTCAGGGCACTGAAGTAGAAACTCCAGAGACTAGTGCATAGGGTGCAACGAATGCTGGGGTGGATCACAAAAACCTTTTGATCCATCCATTCTAGATCTCCAGGGTGCCTCGGATATAGTGTTGTTGTCCTGACCTCATGACCTACATGCATGTACTCCCTTGTCATTGTTCCCATTTTAGTCTAGTCGAAGAAATGAGCGACTAGGAAAGCTCCACTACTACACCCTGGACAGGGTGCCAGTCCATCGCAGGGCACAATCACATACACACTCACACATCCATTCATACACTACGGACACTTTAGACACACCAATCAGCCTAACATGCATGTCTTTGGATGGGGGAGGAAACCGGAGGACCCGGAGGAAACCCCCGACACACGGGGAGAACATGCAAACTCCGCACACACATGGCCCTGGCGGGACTCGAACCCCGGACCCTGGAGGTGTGAGGCTGACCTGCTAGCCACTAAGCCACCGTGCGCCCCGGTTAGATTCTATTATTATTTTATATATTCTGTTATATCAATAACAAACAGGGTGATAATGTGTTCTTCATGGCAGAATATATAGTGAAGATCCCAGGCCTACACGGTATGACCAAAAGTTTGTGGACAGCTCTCCAGCTATTACACATCTTTTTCATATACAGAACTATATATAATTATATTGTACGGTATGTATATTAAGTAAGGCTCTAACTGACATTGTAGATCCAGCAAGATGTACCTTTTCTTCTTCTTCTTCTACTAGGCTCAGTGAAGACAGTATGTAGGTGATGTAAACCACGTTAACTGAACTGAGAGATCATTCTGCGATTAAAAAGCTAATGTGGACTTGAACACTGGTTATAAAAGATATTCTGTGAGACTAGTTTGATACAGACGACAGATCCATGAGATGCCTTAGCGTTAATGCAGTTTTCATTTTTTTCTGTCTGAAGCTCTTTAACCAAAAAAAAAAAAACAAATTGAAATGTATGGACTAAAGTATAGGAGAGGTGGTTTACCAGAGGACAGCAGTTTACGGCAGCAGTCCGAGAAACCACTAAGAGCAGCTAAATGCAGAGGAAACATGCCATGGACACCTCTCCTACAAAACAAAAAAAAAACAATAAATAAGAAACACAGTGGTTACAATATATTTATTAATGTGCTACCATGGTGCGTTCAGTGCTACATGGTTCAGAGTGGGAGGGCTGGCAAGAAAAGACGAAGACGACGACGGTTTCTTGTGAAAATAAGGCAAAATGTGAGATTTTGTAAGTATTTTAAGACATCGCAAAGTGAAAGGAAAACAAAGCCAGGGTAAACATTTGGATATTTTCCTACTTACATCAGCATACACAAACAAATGACATGCTAGAAATGTAGCGCAATTACAACTAATGGTTAACAAAATAATATCCGCAATAACTACAGTAATAATACTGTATAGTACCGTGTGTGCCCGATGAACAGTTACAGAACTAGCAGTCTTTAGAATACAAAATAAACATACTTAATTACAGGCTGCCGTTCCAGTTTTGTCTAATTTACATAAGGGAAAGCGAGCAATAAACCTTGCCAAACTAAATCTGTGGTAATAACTGTAACCAAAATAATGCAAAAATTAAGACAAGCTGAGTAATTACGGTTTCGAAGGGTTGCCATATTAATCACCGCAATGTCATGTTTACACTTACGGAGCACTTTATTAGGAACGCCTGTACATCTACAAATTCATCATGTGTCAGCAGTGCAATGCATAAAATCATGCAGAAACGGGCCAGCAGCGTTGGGTCATTTTGGGACTGCAATTACCACATGGAGTTTTGCACTCGGGTCTCCTTTGGTGAACAGTGGACCAGTTCAACACACAGTCTTGATGTAAAAACCATAATGAGCTTTCTTTTACTTTTACACTCTCTGTTGTTACCCAGATGAGGATGGGTTCCCTTCCAAGTCTGGTTCCTCTCAAGGTTTCTTCCTCATATCATCTTAGGGAGTCTTTCCTTGCCACCGGCTTGCTCATTAGGGATAAATTCACAAACTTAAAATCTGTATTAGATTATTGCTTGAATATGCAGGTGTACAGGTGTTCCTAACAAAGTGCTTGACGAGTGGATATTCGAATTCCCCTTTTTACATGCAGCATGCTTGCAATGTTCAAGAGGTTAGATCAGTGACAATTACAAGTACATTTATACATGCGCATGCCCTCGTAACATACAGCGAGCTTCAGTTAGGGACTAATATCGGGTCTATATAGGGTCTCTGAAACTGGAGCAGTTCTAAAGGGCATACAGGGACCACTCACTTTGAAGTGTCAGCTCCATTGGTAATGAGCGTGTTGATGAGGAGCTCATGTCCGTAGCGTGCTGCAATGTGTAGAGGTGTGTTGCCATTTTTATCTTCACAGTCTATCTCAGCACCTGCGTACGAAACCCCAGAGACAACTCGTTACTTCGTGAACGGAAGGGATTTACTTAAAATGGCATTTTGAAAGAGTAATTCTAGTGGGGGCATTACCCACTGTCACACCCCCACGTTCAAACACTATATGCAACACCAGCCATCGCACACCTCGATGGAACTGTTGGAAGGGAGGAGTTAAGAATCTAAAAGATACATTTTTCTCAGATACTTGGCAAAAAAAATTAGTGAGTCCATTCACGCTGTAGAATAAATTTGTCCTCAAATAAACCTGACGTGAGTTCTGTACTATGCTTATTTTGCTGAGCTAATACAATTCATTTGATTCTATACAGTGTAGTGGACATTTATTATAATCGGACAGTCCAATAAAGACAAATCGCAAAATTTATTTATTTACTCATAGTAAGCATGGACTCAAATGAAGTTCTCTGCTCCGGTGAAAAAAGTTAGTAATGGAAGTGTGACGTGAAAAGCTTTTTTGACCTGCAAAAAAACACTATCATCATTGTATAACACAATACTTTATATCTGCTGCTTGAAAACCATAAAGATGGCTATGGACCTCAATTCACATGAGCAGTTATGCTAAGATTGCTAGGACCACTGGTAAATGCTATTATAGCTTTAGGACTGCATTTGCCACAAACAGTTTTGCACTCAAGTCTCCATCAGTGAACCGTGGAGAAGTTCAACAAAACAGAGTTCATGGAAAAACTGTAATGAATGTATTTTATAAATACATACATTTAACATCTAGATCCTGAATTGATACATTTCTGTAAAGCTACTTTTGGGACAATGTCCATTGTTAAAAGCACTATACTCAATTCAACTATACAGCCAAATGTATGTGGACACCTGACCATCACACCCATATGTGGGTCTTCCCCACACTGTTGGCACAAAGTTGCAGGTCTTTGCATGCTTACAAACTTCCTTCAATGGAACTAAGGGGCTGAAACATGTTCCGGCATGAACATGAATGCCTCTGTGCACAAAGCATGCTCCATGACGTTATGGTTTGCCAAGGTTGGAGTGGAAGAGCTCAAGTGACTTGCACAGAGCCCTGACCTCAACCCCACTGAACACCATTGGATTGTGCTGGAATGTCGACTGCTTGCCAGGCCTCCTCACTCAACATCAGTGCCTGATCTCACTAATGCTCATGTGACTAAAGGGGTAAATCCCCATAGCCACACTCCAAAATCTAGTGGAAAGCCTTCCCCGAAGAGTGGAGGTTATTATAACAGTAAAAGACTACATCTGGAATGGAATGATCTGCATATGAGTCAGGTGTCCACAAACCTTCTCCATATAGTGTTTATATAAAGATTGTACCTCCATTTCTGGAAGATTACATTTTTGTTATTCAGTTGATGCGTCTGAAGGAGTTTTACTCGACACACAGTGGTAAAGCTCAATAAACTGCAACAAATGATGTATTAAGGCATATAAATCAGATAGCCTTTTTTTTTTAATTTTTCACTATATTACACTACCTGTCCATTTTATTAGGAACACTGCACAATCATGCTGTTATTGAATCGGCCAGTCACGTGGCAGCAGCACAATACAAAAAAAAAAAACCACAAAACATGCACATATACCAGTCAGTTAATATTCACATCAAACAATCAGAATGAAGAAAAAGTGCGATCGCTAGAACTTTAACCATGGCATGGTTGTTGGCGTGGCTCAAATATGCACTGTTTACAAACAAGGTGAGCAGAACGGCATCTCAGAACGCACAACACATCAAACCTTGAGGTGGATGGGCTACAACAGCAGAAGAAGACATCAGGTTACATTCCCGGTGTAGCACATCAGCCTCAATGTTCTATGTATTGTGCATGTGGAGATGCTTTTCTACAGTTCAAACCAATCTGGCTATTTTATACTCTGACCGCTCTCCTCATCAACGAGGCGTTTCCACCCACAGAACTGTTACTCACTCAATACTTTTGTACACCATTCTCAGAAAACTCCAGAAGTTCAGCTGATTCTGAAATACTCAAACCAGGCCATCTTGTAGAAACAACCATGTCATCGTTAAAGTCACTGAGATCACATTTTTCCCGTATTCTAATGATTTGATGTTTACATTAACTGACGCTCTTGACCTGTATAAGCATTATTTAATGCATTGAGCTGTTCCTAATAAAGTGGCCCGTGAGCGTTCATTTCCAGAGGCGTCATCTTTGGTGATCTCTCACAACTGTGGGATTGACGAGCTCGTGTGTGACAGTCGGCGGAAAACAAAGATGGCAAAGTTTTTGACAGTGTAGAAATGAAATAAGCCACCAACTGATGTTTCAGTGGATCTCTTGCATGTAAGGACAACTTCTTTATACAATTACATTTTTTAAAACCCACAGCTTCACTAAATGCATGCCTTATTCAGGCTGTTCAAGAGATTCAAGAAAGAAGGGAGTCCTAATATCAAAAGGTATATGGATTACCCATTACCCACCGTTCTGAATGAGTGCTTGTGATCGGGAGAACCTCCCATGGATTGCAGTCATGTGCAAGGGAGTTTTCCCATCTTTGCTCTATAAGGTGAAATGTTAAAAACAAATGTTAGACAGAAGTGAAATTTGCTCGTACTGATTCCATGAGATCAGACCTCGTAAAGAAAATTACAGAGTGTAGTAAGACAGGCTTCGGCATGCGTGATATCAGAAAAACGCGGCCCGTGCAAGCCTCTGACCTTGATGTTTACGTCGGCTCCGTTCCCTACGAGCAGCTCGAGACAGAGCGCGCCATGCCGTGAGGCAGCCGTGAAGTGCAGAGGCGCGAAACCCTTCTCGTTCACCTGGTTGACGTTAGCCCCACATTCTATCAGCTCGTTCACCACCACATCCTGTCCATTATAGCAGGCCACGTGCAGTGGTGTGTTCCCATATGCATTCGGCTCATTGATCTACAGAGAGCACACACAGTCAGAACAAATCAACAAAATGAAACAAAATCTCACTGATATTAAACTAGAATAATAAACAACCCTAGTTTAATTAGAAATTGATAAAATATATGGAAATAATTGGAAACACTCAGGCTATAATACAGTACTGTTAAGTGTAAACTACCATATGTGCTTTGTATGGTGTTTTATACGATTTTCTTTTTCTTTTAAATAACTTCTTTTAAATAATATACTCTTTAAGATCACAAACATTTATTTGTCACATATACGTTATAGAATGGTGAAATTCTTTTTCCGCATTTCCCAGCTTGTTACGAAGTTGGGGTCAGAGTGCAGGGTCAGCCAAGATACAGCGCCCCTGGAGCAGAGAGGGTTAAGGACCTTGCTCAAGGACCCAACAGTGGCAGCTTGGCAGAGCTGGGGCTTGAACCCTCGACCTTCTGATCAATAACCCAGAGCCTTAACCACTGCTTAACATTGTAGCTAGCTGACTAATTTCTACAAGGTTGTCCACATAATCTGTAGGTTGAGGGTGAACTGGATGAAAAAGGTCATGAGTTTTTGAATGCTCAATATTGCGATTCTAGAGGACCAGTTGAAAGGTGGCGAACCCCTTCCAAATATTATGCCACTACACTCCTATGCAAATACTACAGGTGATAGCAATAGCAAAATAGACATGTAAAAAATAAATAAATAAATAAAAGCACTTTCCAAACACTGCACAACCCACTGATCTCAATAAAAAGGGGTGCTGGTTCCATACTGATTTTAAAGTATTTGCTCTTAATAAAGTCGTCACGTTAAAGTCTCCGTAAAGTGCTTTGAATCTGGCAGCGTTATTCAGCGTGTTAATGAAACTTGAAGTAAACAGGAAGTCAGGGCGGGGCATAGAGTGCCACCTCCCCCTTTTTAAATAGCCAACAGCCTCACAGCCCAGGCTTAGCCATACCTGACAGTTAGTACTATGGAAAATGCCAATCACAAAGCCATGAGCTGGCACAAATACCTCATTCTTCAAGGTGAATTAATTCAAGTCATTTCCTTCATAACCAACTCACAGCTGTAAAACACACACGCTCAAACTGCCAAAGACATATTTTTATGACCTGTGCTTGCCGATATGATTTGTCTCGCTTCAGATTCTAGTGTGTTCGATTGGACAGCAAATCTGTTGAGAATTGTGTGACGTGCAGGATGATGTCATCAAAACTGTTGAGCTGTATTGGTGGTAGAGAGAGAGTGTAAATTTTGAACGCATGTATCTTCTAAATGCGTATTTTGTCATTGTTTTCGAGAACACTTTAAGGCTAACATTCATACGAAACGCCACAAAACATTAATTTTGATTTCATGGGGACTTTAATTCAAACAAGCAGACTGCAAGACCATAGACATGGAAACCCACATTGATGATAATCCTTGGCTTTCCAACTGTTGTTCCTGGTAACATCACCCTACAGCTATTCATATTATCTATACCCCCCCCCCCCCCAATGTTATGCATTATAAATGAGACTCACATCCACTCCCAGGTCTAACAGGTATTTCACCACGCTAATCATCCCACTAGAGGCTCCTGCATGCAGAGGTGTATAGGCCTTCTTATCTTTACACGTCACCTCGGCACCATGAGATACTAACAGCTTCACCACCTCCAAATGACCTGAGAGAGAAAGGAGTTTGGCAGAGGAAGAGATGTAGGGTCACAGTGCAGATTTTAGACGTACAGATTCTATACACGAACACAAAATAACCATGTACAATATCAGCGAAAGAGGTTGTAGAGGAGACAAAATCTTACCCATGTATGCGGCCCAGTGGATTGCCCGCCGGTCCTTTTTATCAAACGCATTAATGTTCGCTCCTCTGGACAGCAATAATCTTACCATCTGAAAACAAAATGGTATACTATTATCTACACTGAAGGCTTTTAATGTCCATATGGAAAGCCACAGGAGGCAAGCGTAGACTAACCTCAAGATGGCCGCTGAAGGCAGCGTGGTGCAGTGCAGTGCGGCCTGCCCGGTCTGACACATTCACATTGCTCAGCAAAGGTACCAGCGCCTCAGCGCAGCGCACTGCTTTGTTAGCTGCAGCTACATGCAGTGGCGTCTGCCAGTTCTTATCCCGTGCGTTCACATCAGCAGAATGCTTCAACAGCACCTGCACTGCCTCCTGCAAAAAAGGGGGGGGGCATGGAGAAACACACAGCAGTGTGTCTTAACTGCAGGAAGTACCATGTGCACTACATACAGTGAAATGTGTAGAAAGTGTATTTTTCATGAGAAACCATTACCTCACTGCATGAAGCTACTGCTCGATGCAGAGGAGTCAACCACTTATTGTCTTTGGCATTTACTCTCGCCCCTATAGAAAGACAAGACCAGCATTCATCACAACAAACTCAAAGCAAACTATCCCTAATAAGTAATGAGATATTAAAACCTACAAAACAAGACCGAAATGCGTTCTTTGTACCTCCTTCATCAGAGCAAATGTACTTACCTGATAAAATCAGTAGCTCTATGATTTCAGCATCTCCTAGGTACGCAGCAGCATGAAGCGGAGTTCTTTTCTCGTTATCCTACAGTATAAAGGAAGACACCGTGTGAACGCACTTTTCAAAGGAAAAAAAAAAGAACAAAAGCAGGAACACATCACATTTTTAACCAACAAAAATGATCATTGGAGAAATACATTTTGACTGCAACAGTACAAGACTGTAACAGACTGTTACAATGCTGTTTGCTCATGTTTTATCTTTATATAATTGATTTTTCAGATTGGTTTTGTGAAGAAATGTCTTATCATTTACATTACATTTATTCATTTAGCAGACGCTTTTATCCAAAGCAACTTACTAATGAGAGCACACACACACCAATGGTAGCAGAGCTGCATGCAAGGTGCTAGCTTGCCATCGGGGGCGACTTAGGGTTCAGTGTCTTGCCCAAGGACACTTCGGCATGGGATCACCCGGGCCGGGATTCGAACCACCAACCCTACGATTAGTGGATTAGCGGACACCCCGCTCTACCGACTGAGCCACAGCCGCCAAATCAAACGAATGCAAGTCTCAATAATAAAATGGATTTTTGTTATTTCGTAGCTTTACAATATTCAGGGTTTTCAGATGCTGCTCGTGGTCATTACTTTTCAGTATATATTCCATAGAAAGTTCTCCCCAGGGATTTTTTAATTTTTTTTATTTCAGTGCATCCTTAAGAAAAAAGGACGATTGACTAAAACCTTACCTGCGCATTTACATCCTCTTTCTTGAATATGAGGGATCGCACTTCATCAGGGTCAACGTTGAAAATAGCTTTTAGCAGGGGAGGCTGGAAGATGAGAGAGTAATTTGCTTGTTAATACAAAAACATATATATATATCCTTAACGCATTCGTGGAAAGAGTATCTTAGAACATGGAAATATTTACCGTAAACATTATGAGGCTCTTCACATTTATACCACAAGACTCTGAGCAATCTACACCAAAACAAAACCATGACACTCGCTGTGCGTTAGTTCGTAATTACGATGTCAGGTGCGTTCAGGTCACTTTGGGCGGAGCAAGCTGATGGTGTACTACTCCTAATTCCTAAATATTATCCCTCCGACATTACTTGAACACACCATGAAGCCTCATTATAAAACAAAACAAAAAATATGAACAGAAAACATAAATCATATTGCTCCATAACATGACTGAGCATTTTTTCTAGATGTTCAGTTGGTGAAATGTGAGCAGATTAGCGAGGACTGATTTATCCACCACTATTTTTCTTATTTGTCTGGAGCGTAATTTAAAAAAAACCTGAAGATGTTTAGAGCTGGGAAAGCCATTGGATTTGGATGCAAGATTATGAAAAAAGAATTTTGTCGTTTACAGGCATACTCCCTTGCATTTCCTGTCAAGAGACTAATATTAATGAATTACAATATGACCAGAGATATGAACTCCCAAGTTCAACTTGAAGTCAAAAAGGTCCGACTAGATTTCCCTCTTTCATCGTGCTCCTCATGAGCAATACCAGGAAATAAAATCCAGAAAAATATCAATGTTTTAGTTAGAGATGCACTGATACCAAATTTCTCAGCCGATACCGATTATTCAGAGATATCGACCGATACCACTAGCTCTGCCTTTTATACATTCTTTTAAATTAACAATAATAAATTCCACAATTCTGAAAGAAATGCAAATAAAAACTTTATTCTCTCCATTTCAACAAGTTGGTTCACAGTAAACAGAAAACACATTACTCTAACATTAAAACATGAACTCAATTCATATTAACATTGACTGAATTCTAAACAACCACCAACACAAGCATTTCTACTTCATCACTGAACATCACACTGGTAATATATAATATCAAAATGATTCTAACACATTAACAGGATGTGAAATGTACTACTCTGGCCCCGTGAGATTAAGAGATGGTCTCATCAACGAGCTCCGTAATCATTTCCCCTCAATATCTTCCCAGGTTAGGAACCTTGGCTTCATTCTGGATTCAGAATTATGCTTAACCAAGCAGATAAATTCTGTGGTTAAGAATAGTTTTTATCAATTACGGATCATTTCAAAACTCGAATCATTTTTGTCTGTCCAGGATCTGGAGAAGGTAATTCATGCTTTTATAACTTCTCGCTTAGATTACTGCAATTCTTTATATATGGGTCTTCCACAGTCATGCCTTGCTCGTCTTCAGATGGTCCAAAATGCAGCTGCAAGGCTGTTGTCTAGGGCAAAGAAGTTCGATCACATCACCCCTATTTTAGCATCGGTTCATTGGCTCCCGGTCCGTTTTAGAATCCAGTTTAAGGTTTTGCTGTTTGTTTTTAAAACTCTTAATAATCAAGCTCCTTTATATTTAAAGGATCTTCTTATGCCACATTCAGCTAACAGAAATCTACGATCTACTGATAGGTTTCTTTTACATGTCCCTCGTTCGCGGTTAAAAACTAAGGGGGAATAGAGCATTTTCTGTTGCAGCTCCCCGCCTTTGGAATCAATTGCCGCTGGACATCCGCCTTGCACCATCCATTAGCGTTTTTAAAAAG
>JAFFST010019496.1:19930-24935 GCA_022414735.1 Noturus placidus | reverse complement strand
TTTTATTTTTTTTTTTTTAACTTTAAGCAATTTTTAGGGCCATAACTAAAATTTTCACATGTCTGAATTAGACCCGTGAGCACACTGTTTGTCCACACTGTGAGGAGGATGGTGAAACAGGCATAGAAAAATATTACATTTATGATATTTGCAAGACACCTTTATTATAGCACAGTGAAATGCTTTTCTTCACGTACCCCAGCATGTTAGGGGGTGGGGTCAGAGCACAGGGTCAACCAGGATACGGCGCCCCTGGAGCAGGGAAGGTTCAGGGCCTTGCCAAAGGGCCCAAAGGTGGCAGCTTGGCAGCACTGGGGCTTCCCACGACCTTCCAATCAGTAACCCAGAACCAGGCATTGCAGGGGCTTGAACAAGGTCGGGGACCTTCCAATCAGTGACTGAGAGTCTTAACTGCCAAGCCACACCCCAGAGCGACTTACAATTATCTTATTTATACAACTGAGCAGTTGAAGGTTAGTTCAAGTGGCAGCTTGGCAGTGTTGGGATTTAAACTTATGACCTTCCAATCAGAAGTCTTAACCACTGAGCTACCACTTCCTTTAGTTGTAAGCGTGACAATAATTTCTAAACCATTGTTTTGTTGGAAAACAAATTCACTACTTATAAAGTCTTTGTATATTTGAGTTAAAAATATCATGTATTCCGCGTATCATTCTTTTCATTAATCTTGGTGCGTTCTCATAATGTTGGAGAGCATTTTCTGTTCCTCGCTGTGCTTCAGGCAGAAAGAGGGTAACTGTTGGCATTCTCTCCAGAGCCCAGTGAGGAAAAGCAAGAGGGAGGAAAGAGTGAGGGAGGGGAGACGAGAGGAAGGGAGGGAAGGAGGGGAAGGGAGTCTGGGTCTCCATAGAGACGAAAGGCTGTTTTTGTTAGCGTGGTACGTGTGAGTCAGAGGAGTGGTGAGTCACAGTCAGGAGGGAAATTCTCCACGGAGCCAAATAAGGACAACTACATGCAGAGAGACGGAGGGAGGGAGAAAGAGAGAGAGAGACTGAGAGAGAGAGAGAGAGAGAGAGAGAGAGAGAGAGACGCACACAAAGACAGGCCGAAATGGAGAAGCTAGTCATATCTCACTGTAAGCGGAAGCACAGGAGTGGAAGCAGCCCTACCCAATTTGTTCACACCTCAGTTTACAATGCAAACAGTTCACTCAACATTTGTCTTGTATCTCACAAATGTATCACTGAATCCACCCTTGTCTTTATTTGCTCCTTCTCTCCTTCTCTCTCTGTTAGCTTCCTAGTCTATCTCATTGTTTACTTTAGCACTGCGCTGTGTTAGGAGTGTATATGAATAATGGCAGCCAGATTGACATTGAGGTTTGGTACAGTTAGGCTGAGGTTTACATGAAGCGGCCTCATCTGTCCTGTGTAATGTGAGTTTTGGCTAGCTTAGCTTTTCAGTAGACGTGGATGTTGCAGCTGCATTGGACCATCAAAAGTGTGGCCCATCTTGTGTTACGCAGATGAAAGTCTGGCTTAGTGCTTTGATTTTCATAGACTGTTTAACAACGCCTGAATGCACACGAGTTGACATAGCCGTTAAAATAAATATTAATTCTATGGCTCTATGGCCATGATTTACTAAGGTGCCTAATATATAATAAATCATAATTAGCATGTACAATCTGCTCAAATATATACAGTTAATGCACACAGTGCATTTTATTTACCAGGTGATAAAACCATGTGTAAAGTATGAGGTGTTTATTTGTGCAAATTGTAGAGTAGAATCTCACAGAAACTCCTGGAAGTGAAAATGAAACTACCCACACACGTATGCATCATTGTGCATCAAACATAATGCTGACTAAAGGGGACATTAAAATATGTTATGAATGCATGCATATACAGTATATATGTGTGTGTGTGTGTGTGTGTGTGTGTGTGTGTGTGTGTGTGTGTGTGTGTGATGAACACTGACTTATGTGAAAATCTGGTAATATTTATACAGAAATATAGACAATTCTAAAGGGTTCACAAACCCTTCAGTATTCATAAAATAATTGTTTTATTTTGTCTTTAAATTGCACAAACAGGCTTACACAAATGTAATATTTCGGTTGTATTCATTTGTGCAGTGGTTTTCCCAAAACTGAATTTCAAGCTTAGTAAATCATATTGTAGATCGTGAATTAAGATATTTACATAGATCATGATTGGAGGGCTCTCAAATTTTGATTAAAGTTTCAATTGTTGGGCAAAACTACTTAAAGGAAAACATCTAAACACATTTATTTTTGTCTTTTAAACAAGTTTATATATTTTGAGTATTCTATTAAATGGTAAAATGTCATTGTTGCCATATAGCAACAACATGCAATAATGGAACTGTGCTGTGTGCATTCATGAATCTGAAACAGGCCTACACAGCAAAAAAAAAAAAAACTAATAGTCTTTACACTAGTCTAGACACTAATAGTATATAATTACATGTTTTCACATTCAAAGTAAGACAAACTGTTGTCATTTGAGACATTCTGCATCTGCACCTTAATTTTCTAAATTTTGTGTTTCAAGAAAAACAAATAAGAATACAAGAGAAAGAATTAAAAAGATATTTGACCCAAAATATGTTTGGATCTTGTTTATGTATGTATTTTGAGTGAGTAATGTATTTTAAGTAAAATGGATGGAGAATAATGCAAAAAGGGTTGAGTTGAAATTATCAGTGTTTAGTGCGTCTTTCTACGTTTTGAGAAGGAGGATCGATGTAAATTGTGAAAGTGATCCAGTGCCATTTAATGATGTACGAACTGTGTATTGCAAATTATCTAAACAATTTAAAGTTATGCAAATTTAATTCATATTCTTTCTTATTGAGCAGGTTTGATTTAGTGTACCCCTACGTGTTAATTCATACATGAACTAACAAACATGTACTTAAGGTGGTCATTATTCACGCATCAATTCATAAGACTCACGTCATAGAGTATTTACAAAGTATTAACTTAAGGGGGCTGAATAATTTTGCTCGCCCAATTTTTCAGTTTTTTATTTGTTGAAAAAGTTTGAAATATCCAATAAATTTCGTTCCACTTCATGATTGTGTCCCACCTGTTGTTGATTCTTCACAAAAAATGACAGTTTTATATCTTTATGTTTGAGGCCTGAAACGTGGCAAAAGGTCGAACAGTTCAAGGGGGCCGAATACTTTCGCAAGGCACTGTAAGTTTAGCTCTTCATTTGTCATGTACTGTTATTGTCAAGTGTTACCGATAACAGTCGCCAAGCAGGCTGACTTCCACTGAACTGCGGCATTATGAAAAGGTGATAATGATTCGTCTGCTTTTATGAGCCCAGGGACAAATAAGAAAACAATAAGTGTCACCTTGAGACTCCTTGAACAGCTGTGCCCTGAGATTAAGGGAGGATTACTGAGTGTAACATGGGTGCACTGTACTATAGCCTATGAGCTTGTTTACTTAAAAAAAAAAAAAAAAACTTAGTTAGTTAGCAGCAAACACATGAAATATATGATAGCAGTCAGGTGTGCAAGTGGGTGTGCAAGAGAGAAAAGTGTAATACTAACACCAAAGAGCAAACCTACCACAATGATGGAGGGGGTAAAACATAAGAGCCTGTTTCATCTTTGGTTTCCCTTATTCTATGAATACATATTTATGATTCATGTCACTTACATCACCCTGTGTTTTTTTTTTCCATGTAATGATGCCACAGCAATTCCGCTTTCAGTATGTCTCGCAGGCTATATTTATCAGCAGCCAATGACGGCACATAAAGCAAAAACTGACCATCAGTCTTCACCTAGAAACGTTCGACTGAAATAAAACCACAGTTCAGTCCTTGCCTGTGTGTTATCTGAGAACTACATGCAGCTTTTAAGGACATTTCAGTAAGCAGGTGCACTGTGAGACATCCTGGAACATTGCTTAATTAAATCCACTAACACTGATTAACTTGTATAATCAATATTTGGACAAACGTTCCAGTATCTGCTCCTCGGGGTTTCTAATCTGTACATACATCATGATAGTATCATTACCGCAGTAATCAGGCAGTCCGTCAATTTGAAGATAGGATATGGTTTTCTGTTTTAGCAACACAAACCAAATGAACACTCCCCTGAAGTACATATAGTAAAGTCAGCAGTGATTCACACATAGTTATACTACTTACAAAAGTAGTATATAAAATGCAGTGTACACTAATTGTGCCACATTAACAACAGTGTGTATAGTGTGTATTTTTAGTGTGTATAACTCCTTCAGTGTTTCCATGTTTATGTATTGACACATTTTCTTGGGAAATATTCAAAATTGAGTTACAGACATGTAGTGAGTATTTTCTATTGAAACATTTTCACATCGGTATTCAGACCTCAGACATACTGATGAGGTCATAAGTTTGTATACGCCTTGTGGAATCTGCAAAATGTTAACCAATTTAATAAATAAATTTATATTAGCAATCATAAAAATTGCATCTAGTGTTTTATTTAGTACTGCTTTGAATAAGCTATTTCACATAACAGATTTTTACATATAGTTCACAAGACACAATAATTCCTGAATTTACACAAATGAACCAGTTCAAAAGTGTACATACGCTTGATTCTTAACACTGTGTATTGTTGCCTGGATGCTCAGTGACTGCTTTTATGTGTTGTGATAGTTGTTCATGAGACCTTTGTTTGTCCTTTGTCCTGCCCACTGGTCTTCAGAAATACTCCTCGAGGTCCTGCATATTATTTGCTTTCCCAGTATCTTCTGCATATTTGACCCATTTCCAACAGCGCCTATAAGATTTTGAGATCCATCTTTTCACACTTAAGACAATTGAGGGACTCGTACACAGCTATTATAAAAGGTGCAAACATTCACTGATGCTCAAGGTTGTTGCCTTGTCAGTTTGATGTAACAACAATTTTGAGCTGAATTGAACAATTTCACCACAGTTAATATGCTAGCATACTGTACACATGGAAGCTATGGAAAGACATTCATCAACTTTGAATATGGACC
>JAFFST010019496.1:2430-12430 GCA_022414735.1 Noturus placidus | reverse complement strand
TGTGCAACACACACATACACACAGGAGAGACGTTTCGACTCTCCACTGGGAAAACTGCCATTATTCTCTCTCTCTCTCTCTCTCTCTCTCTCTCTCTCTGCCTCACTTATGCACACACATATATTTCTGTAGGCCTACACACTCAGGCACCCACCATGATGCACTGTAGTCATAGATGATACCACATCCAAGCTACACACCAATGTTTTATATCTAACTGGATTATTTAGTATTAAAGTAGCTGAGCACTTCTCAATTGATGTGCAATTTATTCCTATTGCTAAATTCTAAAATGGTGCATTGCAAGGCTCTACTGAAAGATATACACTACCGGTCAAACGTTTAGAGACTCTTGACTGAAATGTTTCTTGTGATCTTAAAATCCTTTTAATCTGAAGGTGTATGATTAAATGTTTGAGACAAAAATATAATTGTGTCTACATATTCATTTCTTTCATTAGAAAACTAACATTTTATTTACAAAAAATATTTTTTAAATGGACGACTTGGAGCGAAATATTACGAAAAGCAGTCAATAAGTGTCCAGTATAGGTGGGAACTCCTTTAATTCTGTTTAAAAAGCATCTCAGGGGGATTTCTCAAGAAATCGGTTGAGAAAATGCCAAGAATACAGTTCTGAAAATTCTGCGCAAAAAGGGGGTCTACTTTGAAGATGCTAAAATATTCAATTATTTTGATTTATTTTGGATTTAAAAACATAACTCACATAGTTCCATTTGTGTTCTTCCAGAGTTTTGATGACCTTATTATTATTCTAAAATGTGGGGGGAAAATTTAATATTCTTTTGACTGGTAGTGTACATATATGAATTAGAAGTGGTGAGGCATCAGACTAAGAGCCCATAGAACCGAGTGCGGAAAGTGAATATCTCACTGTCCTGAGGAAAAGTGGGATTTATCCCTTTGCCTCAGTCCTTGCTATGTTCTCTCTCCTCTGGCATCTTCGGAGGTGGAACCACTTTCACCACACAACCCTATGAGCTGTCATTCACAAGAGGGAAAGACTGAGCTCATTGGTGTTAAAAACCACCACTTCACCCGAATAGAGGAAAGCAGAAAAGGAGGGAAAAGATCTGATGGAAAATATTAATGGAAGGAGCAAAGCGGGAGAGACTAAAGTGTCAGGATCCTCCCTCCACCCCATTTCTGCTCCATCAAGAGTGGACAAAGCTTGGTAAATGGCTCAGAGTGGTGGAGGCAACTGGGAAAACGCATTTACTCTCCTTTTCTAAATAGCATCAAGGCCTCAAATGATGTCTTTACTTGTTTCTCTTCCAATATTGGGTTTTACGTTAACATTCCTACAAAAGGCTGCAATTTTTTTGGGATTAGGGAATATGAAGGGGGGTGGGGGATTTATGAAAACAAATGTTTTTCTTTTGTTGTTACAATTTTCTTTTATGGTATGGTAGCCATTGTGCTGATTTTCCCGAAACAGCTTTGAATTTGAAAGTGTGTGCGAGCGATAACTTGAGTTATCCCTTCACTGCCAGACACACTTCCCCTCAGAAAAAAAAACTTCTCTCGCGTAGACATAGAAAGTGACACACACACACACACACACACACACACACACACACACACACACACACACACACACACACACACTGCATTTGCCATATTCAGATATGGATTGAGTGCTGTAAATGTAAGTGGTTAGGGTCATTCCGCCTTTAACATTAGAAATGATCCGCAGTAAGTGTGAGTCGAGGAAATAAGTTTGGCAGACACACTTTACTCCTAGTTTGGCTGTTACAGTAGGACACCCCCCCCCCACACACACACACACACATACACACACACGAACACATATAAGAGAAGGTTTGTGTAGGATGGGCGTTCCCCATGTGGGCGATCTTGCGCTTGGAATGTTCCTGTTACTGACTGTGTGGGATCGAGATCAAGCTTAAGATCAGACGATTACTTCTGAGATAATCCCTCTTTTCCAAGCATCGAATAACTAATTATGAGAACCCAGTACTAAGAAAAATTTGCTTAGTAATAATACAGCAATTTTCAAGTACACATCAATAAACTACAATTATACATTAATTATACATTTAGTATTTTATACATTTTATACTATCATTAGTATACAACTATGACTTGGCCAACATATTTTGTCCGATACCTGGGTTAGCTCATTGCCTGTCGATCTGTACATGCACATCATGAGCTCAGCTGCAAAATTCATCGAAATTCATCGATAGTACACATTAGTAAACTATAATGGGGTGGCGTGGTGGTACAGTACATAGTGTTGCCACTTCACAGGGTCCTGTATTCGATCCTGAGCTCAGGTTACTGTCTGTATGGAGTTTCCATGTTCTCCTTGTGTTCATCTGGGTTCTCTTGTTTCCTCCCACTTTACACAACCACGTAGGCAGATTGGTTACACTAAATTGCCCTTAGGTGTGAATGTGTGTGTGTGTGTGTGTGTGTGTGTGTGTGTGTGTGTGTGTGTGTGTGTGTGTGCCCTGTGATAGACTGGCGTCCCAATCAGGGTGAATTCTCTCATCTTGTACCCAGTGCTCCCAGTGTTCCCAGCAGTCTTCAGATCCACTGCAAACCCTCACCACGAAAGCAGTTATAATATAAATTACTTGAATGAATGAATGAATGAATGAATGAAATTATGAATAAACTACTATTGATGAACGTATAATTGTTGTTATGATGATTTTGCAAACGTGTTTTTGCCTAATATCCTCAACATCCCTCCAGCAAAGCAAGAGATCACATGCAAAATGGGTAGCAATTCTAATCAGCGAACGATTTGGTTTATGAATAAAGTCATAAGAGAATGCTCTTGACCGCTCGTGAACTCTTATTCACTGGTACTCATGAGGCTGTGCTGGTAGAAGTAACTAAACGCCTGTGACGTTGTTGTCCCTTTTGTAACCAGGCATCAGAGAGAACCTTTATCTTAAAGTAGAAGTTGATCCCTCCTGAATGAAAAGTCAAGCTGATCCAGAGACAGAGCTCAACTTCATGTCTGACCTCATCTAGGCCTGTCATTAAGAAGCTATTTTTATAAGCTCACAGGAAACCTGGGCACTGCGAAGTACTACAGCACGAAAGGCAACCACAATGATCTGCAACTGCTTGACAAAGACAAGACTCACATGATCTTAACGCAGTACGAGGAGCCGACCGAAGACCAGCACCTCAACTAGGATGACCTCACATGTGTACACATGCACCCCTCCTCCCCCTCCCCCTCTTGTGTACCTGCTGCTGGCCAGGGGAATTCCTGGCAGAGTGATTTTTAACCTTAATGACTGAATCACATTGCCAGGGATTTCCAATGGCTGGTATGAAGAAAGCGACCCAGATGGTGCACGCTTCCCCTCGCAGACCCAGACACACGCACACACACGCACAACTACACATAAACATGCAAGCTCTTAATCCTGCTGGAATGTGTGTGTGCCATGCCCTAAGTGAATATTGCAAGGCGCCGACACACCCTCTCGAGCCAGTATGTGCCTGCAAAAAGCCACTTGTATGCACACACATTAATGCATATACACATATCATAAAAATATGTAGTATTACCTCTTGGCTCCGTGGTAGCAGGACTTACCCACATGTGAACACTGTACTAAACCTCCATGTTCACAGTGGTTAAGTTCTGCCCCCCAGGGTCAGCACGCGAGACCAGACAGGAAGAGGGAAATTATAGAATTCACAAGCATCTCTCAAACCATTGCCCAGATCTTGATTTTTTTTTTTTGTTTATTAAACATATTTCTGAATGTAATATCATATCTCTCCCAGCTAATAGAATACAGTATTAGAATAGTTAGCAGGTCTTCAAAAGGTTCTTTAAAGGTTAGGCTGTAACGTTGTAAACATATTTTTTTGCAATGTTCTTAATAAATATCCAACATTAAGGGTTTTCTTCACAATGTTATTAGAGCACAGCTCAGACAACACTCCAAGTTAGTCAAAAACATTATAGAAACATTAACATTCCTATGTTGCCATAACGTTGTAGGAATGTTTATAAATGTTATATAAAACCTTTCCAGAAAAACGTGATGTTCTTTTGATGTTTTTTTAAATGTCCTTGTACCTAAAATTTATCTATATAAATTCCAATTTTTACTCAGTCATAGTATAAGTTACATTCCTTAAGACTTAAAAACAATTCAAATTTTGACACATTTTCACATTTTGCATGTGCATTTTTTTTTTTGCACACTCAATATAATATTACTGACTTGGTATTTCACCCATAAATCTCACCCTGAAGTTGAATTGTGTCTGTGGTGTCTGTCGATTTGCACATCAGCAGTCTGCTGTCTCATTTTGTGCGTTCTGTGACGTGTACCAGTTTCAGATAGTGTCTTTAGTAAAAGTCTGTCATGCATCAGTTTTCCTTTCAAAGCATTGTGGAACCCAGACAAGACAGTCAGGCAATCATAAAAGCTGTTTGTCTGCCCGAACGCCCAGAGCCGGCAAGAGTGGAACAAGTCCTGAGGAAATATTCATCGAGCTTCCAATCTGCCTTTAGAAACAGAAAACGGAGTATAAATATATAAACCAACCACAAATGTATAATTTGAAAATAAATTGACCTTAACAGTATTAAAAAATGACCTTCATTACATTTTTTTTGTAATTCACTACCACATTTTTAAATAAATGGTTTCAGAATGGAAACACATTGTAATGAAAAGTACAGAAATAAAATCTAAACAAATTTTCCTTGTTTATTTTGAGCAAAAAGAAATATATATATATATATATATATATATATATATATATATATATATATATATATATATATATAATGCAGATTCTGCACAGTTACATTTACACAAATAATTGTGCCCATGATAATGTAAGTAAGCAAGTCATTTAGAAGTACAAGTAAGTAAACATTACGCCTTGCCTCTCAACACCAAATGCCCAAGGAAATAATCTTTAATAATTATAATTGCTCAAGAATCTTCCAGATGCTCAGGATATTTCTTCACTAGTACTAGTTACCGGTGTATGTATTCTCACACTCTTGTGTTATTCTCGGACCTAACTCCTGTAGGTGTGTATGGTATGTCTCAGTGGCTGACTGTGTGTGCATATATCAGGTGTGGTTTTAGGAGACTGAGACATTTTGTTTTGTTCTTGTTTTATTCTTGTGTGGTTTCTGGAGACCAGATATAATACACCATTGACGTTCGTGTATGAGTGAGTGCAGCCGACGTCTCACAGAACGAGTGCAGCTATTTGCATACAAGATCTGGGCGTGCTTAGTTTATAATCTCTAATATGATGTCTCCTTCTCTGTAGTGCAGAGTAAAATACTATCCCAGTGTATCTGGTGTACTCTGTTCTTTCACGTGATGCAAGAATTGCAATTCTTCTTCACTCTGATAACTGAGTAAACAGTTATCTAGTCGTGTCTGTTTACAAAGCACATCCGGGTGGTGGGGTGGTGGGTGGTACAAAACAAGAGGGGTTGTTTGTAGTGCAATACGGGGTGAAACAATGAGTCAAGTGGAGAAGGAAAAGGAGAACATGAAATATAATACACCACAGTATGAGACACAGTAAAAGACAGGATAGTGGAAAAACAGCCCACACACAGGGTTTTATTGTGTATAGTCATTTTTATGCACTAATTTTATTTTATATGCATGTATTTTATTGAGTGTGTTTGGGTGTGTGTGTGTGTGTGTGTGAGAGAGAGAGAGAGAGAGATAGAGAGAGAGAGAGAGAAAGAGAGAGAGAGAGAGAGAGAAAGAGAGAGAGAGAGAGATTGAGAGAGAGAGAGAGAGTGTCCATCAAATGTAATCTTTTATTGTGGCAATAAAAAAGCATGGGGGAAACAAACAGATAGGAACCTATATGTGTAAAAAATAAAATTAAGTATGAAGCTCAATAATTGTAATATTAATGCTAGTTATTATTATTATTTATAATAATAATAATAATAATAATAATAATAATAATAATAATAATAATAATAATAAACTTCATACTTATTTTATTTATTTATTTATTTATTATAACATTACACACACACGCGCACACACACACACACACACACTTTCTCCTGTCAGCACCATCTTTGTCATCTTATCTACCTATCTAACAAGATTGGCACACTGGCTTTCTATTTTCTATGCATCACTAAACTGAAGAATTTTAAAGTACTAACCAAATCTAATCTAAATGTAAATATGTAAATTGTGTACTTTGTATTATAATACGGATAATCGCTCAATACAACTGCACAAAGAGACAGGAGTTGTTTCTCTGTAGTGCAGTGAATTTGGAAGCTCACAGATTCTCTCTCTCTCTCTCTGTTACAGTGTGTGCTGGTGTTCCTCTCTCTCTGGTCTGTATCAGTGGGCTGGTCTCCTGTGCCTGCTCTGCTGATAATCAGTGTCTCTCTTCAGCTGGCTCAGTTCAGCAGGAACAGGGGCCTGGTCTTGCCAACATAACACCGTAGAGACACACACACACACACATCCACAACCACACACACACACACACACACACACGGATGCACGCCACCAGACGTACATTCTTGGAAAATCCACACTCCTGCACCTTCCACAGCTGGGATCCAGAGCATGATGGCTATATACAGTTGATTTAAGTTATGAATGTGATCATGTGTGATAAAAAGTCTATAGCCTACCGATTATGGACTGGCGCCAGTGACATCAATAAAACTGAGACATCAATAAACCCTAAAAGGCTCTGAGTCAAATTGAGTCTGTTGCATGTTTCCTTGTGATCTGAGATTATCTGAAATGAGTCCAAAGCTTCAAGGCATTCACTGTCTCTTTGGCTGCTAAAGTGTGTCCGCTTGTCCTTTGTAGAGCTCTATTTCCACCACGAAAGCAGTTAAAAACTGCTGGTTTAAAAAAAAAAAAAAAAAAAAAAGGGGAAAAAATTAAGAAACACCGGTGTGGGTGACCATAGAAACCGAAATACATATACACTCATTTGTGCAGGCTTGGCAAACAAAGAGGAAGTGACGGCTGTGTTTGAAAATCAATCCACATTCAATAATGCCTTGGCCTGTTTATTCAAAGATCAAAAAATGTCTATGTATTCATGTATGTAGAGTAGTAATATAGGCTATTCATGGACCTACATAGCCATTCACACAGAATAAAACAATTCAGAAGGGATTACATGTGGTTCTACAGTAGAACAAAAGTCCACTGACACCTTGATAAATAAATGATGCACAATAAATGGGCTGTTTGAAATGAAAACTAAATATTCCGTAGCAACGTTGAAAAGAGAAACCCATCCTCTCACAATGATTAGACACATTATTGCATTTTCAGTAAAACACACCAGACTACACACCCTGCTCAATAAATAAATATCAGTCAGTAGAATCATAGCTAGTCAGCAGTTTTTTCTATAAAGGAGTCTGTTTTTAGTAGGGACAGGAAACGTTCCTAGGAAAACCATTAACGTGCAGGTGTGTTCCTGTGATAATATAAATGGTTAAGAGAGAGAGTGTGTGTGTGTGTGTGTGTGTGTGTGTGTGTGTGTGTGTGTGTGTGTTTGTGTGTGTGGAGGGGGGATTTAGGTCCGGATGTTTGCTTACACCGCAGCCATTGCCATAGTGACAGAGAAAAAAACTGTCCCTCAGCAGGAGCAGTGGCTGCGTCAATGTGGAGAATGACATCACTAAACTTCCTGTTTCGAAGAAAGTCACCGTGTGCTTGCTCGCTGTCATTCACAAACGTTATCCCTGTTTCTTTCATTTTCAATCGGAGACACGCACTTCCCCTGTTACTGCAACAAAGCTAACCGAGAAGCTACAAGCACATAAAAATGTCAGTCGGTTTTTGCAGGTTTACTATTCACAAAGAGGATTTTGCATACATTACAGATGTCCTGTTATAAAACCATGGATACAAATGTCACATTTCTAAATATGGAATGTAACTAAGATTAAATAATATAAATAATAAAACAACATCAATAACACAACACTCAGCTTTTATCATTACGTATTTTATTAAGCCAGCTAAATTAATATGATCAATTATTAGGGCTCATCTGACCAGGTCTTTCCAAAGCAGTTGTAGCTACATTTACAAAATGCCTAAATAGATGACGCAAAGATGGCTTACTGAGTAGTACAATATGTCAAATGCAGCTCTTTCATTTTACTGGATGTTATAATAGTATGGGACGGATTCCAAACATTTTTCCATTTGAAATCGTGCACGGATTTGTCCCAGAAAAGGGATCGTTTTTGAGGAATCTGAGTAGAAACAGGTTTCAACCTTGGCACAAACACTACTGGACTTCTAATCTGATCCCTCTTGCTCATACACACCTGCTGACACCTTTTCAGGTCTGTGAAAAGGCGGGAATCTCCATGGGAACACAACAGGTAAATACAAGCTGCGATAAGGGTGTGAGGACGTCGTTCTCTGAGCAACACACACACACACACACACACACACACACACACACACACACACACACCAACAGACGCACCACACCCCACAGCTGGATAACGCTCTACTTTCCACCTTTAACTCTCTCTGTTTCCGCCATTATGAGATATAATTACCATTACTGGTGCAGTGGCAGACGCTGTACTGCATGACATTATGATAGCGTGACAGCAACTCATTGCCTCAGTCATTCAGTCTCCAAACACAACACAAGTAAGCATATCTCTTACAGTCACACACACACACACACACACACACACACACACACACACACACACACACACACACACTGTGTATAACTTTAGTTCTGTGATACTCAAGTCGAAAGTGATTGTAGTTCCACTTCACTCTGTACTCAGACACACTCTCCTCCACTACTTTTAATAAAGTTTTCCACAACCACTGGCTCTATCATATGAAGGTTAGGAAAAATCCATCAGCCCGGGTCGGCAAGCTAAGGCCAGGCCCTGAGCAAACACACGTTACTGTAATGCAAACAGTGGCACTAGGAGAAGCGGCCCATTAGTGGTAAACTTGATGCAAAGCCACAGAGAGGGGGAGGAGGGCGGCGGCTTACTGGAAACGGGAGAGCTGGGAAAAACTGAGCCGAGCCCTCCATATGCAGAGAGAACTTGGTTTCAAGGGAAAAGGCTGCTAGTCAGTGACATCCTGCAAAATGGAATGGGATGATAAAGGTACGAATCCAGCAGCACTGCAGGCCACGTAGTGAATAAAGAGCAATATTGTAAGCCTTAAATTATTCGATTAGAAATCTTTCTCTAGAATATTATAGATTGTTGTTTCAGTCTTATTACCAGAATTTTCTCCTGGGATTTTTGTTTAAGGGGCATACCATTTTATTTACCATTGTCAATAATGATACAGCATTATGGACAGTGAACCCACTATTAGAAATTTCCTAATAATGCTACAGTATACAGTTCATACAATTTAAGTACAATTTACATAAAGATGGTGTGGGAGATATTAGCACCAGAGCTGTAAAACTGTGTGCTCTAAAAAGGTACACTTTGTAAATACCAGTGCCATACTTGATCAACAAGAAAAACTGTGTCTACACAGTTCTGATGCGGGTCAGGTAAAACTCAGGTAAGTAAGAAGATCCAAAGCTGAGACTTGCACAACAGCCACTTGATCCGGGCTCCTGGAAGATTGGAATAACTCCATACTTACATTCCAGACAGAACACACACACACACACACACACACACACCCTTTCTCCTGCTAACACCATCTTTCTCATCTTATCTACCTATCTAACAAGACTGGCACCCAAACACTGGCTTTCTATTTTCTATGCATCACTAAACAAAAATGTACACAAGCCCACAAACTGATAACCGTAAGACTCCTTAATAATAGTCTCATGCCCACTGTGTATATCTCCAACCAGTATTACTGAACAAAGGAAACCAACATTTACTTACTGGAAACACACACACACACACACACACACACATATATACAGTGGTGTGAAAAAGTGTTTGCCCCCTTCCTCATTTCCTGTT
>JAFFST010019359.1:13515-35643 GCA_022414735.1 Noturus placidus | reverse complement strand
GCCTCTGCCGCCCAAGTCTGGTCCGTTGAGGCCCCTGACTTTTACTGCCACCCATGTAACAGCGCACCCGACCCCCACGATTCACCCCACGAGTGGTGGGCCCATAGGATGGAGAAGGGGGTGCCACGTTGCTTTTTCGGGCTTTGCCCGGCTGGGCTCCGTGGCAAACACAGCCACCAGGCGCTCGCAGTCGGGCCCTCCCTCTGGGCCTGGCTCCACACTGGGGCCCCGGGCTTCCTCCGGGCAGGGTACCTCCTCCTCTTTTAATTTTATTCATGAGGGGTTTTGAACCATTCTTTGTCTGGCCCCTCCCCTGAGACCACTTTGCCTTGAGAGACCCTACCAGGAGCACAAGACTCCAGACAACCCAGCCCTCAGGTTCATAGGGACACTCAAACCTCTCCACCACGATAAGGTGACGGTTCCCGGAGAGGGGCATGAGTAAAATGTTCAAGATTTTTATTTTAATTGTGTTTTTTACTATGCCTGTGCTTGACTCCTAGAAAGTGGTTATATTACATGTATTCTTGCCATTTACTCCGGATTACAGTGGCCTATGTCTATAACCACAATAATGGATCTTATACCTCGTAGCTATAAAAAAAATGATTGTCATATGGGAAAAAGAGTGTGAAGTGTGAGTATGCTCAGAGTGAAAAAGTACTCTGAATGGTCCACTGAATGAACAAAAAATGTAATTCAATTAATTGAATTACTTTATTACAACTCTCTTTAATTTAAGAATTAAAGTGAAATGTAATTATAACATGGTAAATGAAAGCAGGACGAACAATGACAGACACAGGAGGATATTAATAGACATATTAATATTAGTATTCCCAGGATCACTCCAGATCCAATCCTAATGGTTACTGTAGATCCATCCATTTTCTATACCACTTATCCTTCCTTCAGGGTCATGGGGAAACCTTGAGCCTATCGCAGAGAGCATCGGGCACAAGGGATGGTACACTCTGGACAGGATGTCAATCCATCGCAGGGCACAATCACATACACACACCCATTCATACATTATGGACACTTTGGACATGCCAATCAGCCTACCATGCATGTCTTTGGACTGGGGAGGAAACTGAAGTACCCGGAGGAAACCCCAACAGCACGGGGAGAACATGCAAACTCCACAGTGGGAATCAAACCTCTGAGGTGTGAGGCGAACATGCTAACCACTAAGCCACCGTGCGCCCCTGGTTACTGTAGATGAATAAAATATATAAGGATATACTGACATTTTTTTTTTTTCAGTGAAAACATTTACAACATTGAAAGTTTTACAACATTATTTATTTTTGAACTAGCCCATCGTAAGTTTATTTATTTATTTTACTTTTAACCTTTAAATGAGATGTGTGTTTGCTCTGTGCTCATGTAGCAACAGGTGTTGTGCCTCTACATTCCCATTCATTAATGTAATTGTTCTTAGCTTCCTCATAGAGTGTCTGTGCAAATTGTGGAAAGTGCCACCATGAGGCTTTGTGGGTGACTGGAGGACAATTAATATCTCAGTCATGTGCCCCTTAGCACTGTAATTATAGCAACATGCTCTGAGGTCTTCTCCACTTTGGGTGATTTCATTAGTACTCTTGGCCTTGCCGGGTGCACTCCTGCAGGGTGACAGCAATTACTTCCTTTTGGTCAGCACCTAGGTGGTGAATGGAAGATGACAAGTGAGAAGAAATAGAGAGAGAAAAGAAGGAGCAGTTTGGACAGCCTGCTGAGACGGGATCTGAAAGAGGGCAGAGAAGACTTTATTAGGCTGCTTGTTTTAGCTGAAGCAGATATATCTGACTACTGACCAAAATACAGTATGTACTCATTTGAAGGTCCAAGTACTGGAAGAGGTTTAACACAGGAACCAAATTGATTATGAAATGATTTGTGCTTCCTGGATGTGCTCTTCTGCTTCAACATTTTCACCCTTATTTGGGGTTATAATTATTTTTATTTGGTACGTTTAACTCAGTCAAAAAAAATACTTTTTTTTTTCAGGAAAGAATCCTGGTGTTAAGGATGCCAACATCTGTCAACAATCAACGTTTTACAAGTCTGATCTCTCTCTTTCTCAGTATGAGTTATCACTGATGTTTCCTTGAGGCAAAACAAAACCTGGACCAAACCCATGGACATAACTCAGCTAAAGCGCTTTCACAACGTTATTAAATCTGATGCTTTTGTTGGAACAAAACATTGTCCAAACAGCCCATTTACCAAGTTCACATTTAAAAGTAGACATACAGGATAAACTACAGTGATCTGTAGTCCGAAACATATCAACAAACAAAAAAGCAACAGCAAATCAGAAAAAGCAAAAAACAAAGTCACGACCACAAAAGCAAAACCAAATACAAAATATGAAATAGAGAAACACAAAAGCAAAAGCAGAACACATTAAACAAACAGACCACGTTCTTTTTGAATATCACGTGCTTGTTGCTGATTGAACATATGACTATAACAAGAAAAAATGTCTTTCAGCAATTCTGCCTGTTATCTAGCGGGCCTATCAAAAACTATTTGATGTTATCACTGTGATGAGTAATTCTTTCTTTTGAATAACATGATTTCCTTTAAACATGGTATCAGGCTATACTGATATTAACATTGGGAAAAGTTGACATCATAAATAAAATAACATCGTACAAATGTCCTTGTTAAAATAAGCACAAATAAAAGCATTAGTGGATTCATGTATTCCCACTTACTTTAAACATCTTATACATCTTCATTTCACTGTAAATGGTAAATGGTCTGCACTTGTATAGTGCCTTTTAACCAAAGCACTTTACACTGTTTCTCATTCACACACCAAGAGCTGCTATGCAAGGTGCTAGCCTGCTATCGGGAGCAACTTAGGTTCAGTGTCAGTGTCATGTGGGCCGGGATCTGAATTGCCAACTTATGATTGGTGGACAACCCACTCTACCACCTGAGCCACAGCAGCCCCTGTAGCCAATCAATCAGCGTTGAGTTAATGTTGAAGTTTCTGATTTTCCTGTTGCATTTAGTTTTGGTGTTGTGTTTAGTTTGGCTGTTGTGTATATATTTTGACTGTTGTGTTTTTAGTTTGGTTGTTCCCTTTCAAAGAGAACTCAACATTGTGTGAGATTTGTACTGCGGGAAGCGACCTTGAGCAGGACTTGTATTGAAAGCGTGTGCAACATCATGCTTTTTTATAGGTCTGCCATGATCAGGTGACATGGAAATTATGATATAATAATCCTATAATAATTGTGTTGTTAATTTAATTTTGTTTAAGAGGCAGAACCAGAGATGGATAGATGAAAACTTTGTTACTATAATTTTTATACTTTATCTGAGTATAACTGAAGATTACTCAATTACTTCATTAATTTAATTTTAATTTTCAAAAAACATTAAACATTTACCATAAACATTATAATAAAAATTAACATTTTAGAATGCTTTGTATTGTGTAATTTAGAGCTCTTCGCAAATCTCAAAGATCAAGACTCATCAATGAGTCTGAGTTCAAATAAATTAGGGTAATGCAGATGGCCTATTTAATTGAAATTAAGACAAGGACATATGTGAATGTAAGAACATGTACAAATGTTTGTGAATATAATAATTTGTTATGATTTTTTTTTTTAATACAGTAGATGTAATTCGGGATGCTTTTTAACTTCCATTTGAGTATAATTTTCATTAGCTAGTTCCACCTTTAATTTCGAAACAATACCCCATACTTTTAAGTTTCATTTTCTGTCCTTTTTTCACCAATAATAATGATCATCTCATAAATTGCAAAAGCAACATAAACGTTTTAAGGGGTGCATTATAAAAGTTTGCAGAAATAAGTGTTTATTGCCAATAAAGTTTTATACATCTAAAGTCTAAAATAGTCCATGCAGCCATCATTTTTCTCAATCGATGAATAGGTTCCATTGATTGGATGCCAGATACTAACACACACCTAAATTCAGTTAAGTTGGAGTCACCTGTGGGAAAGTGGGCAGTGAGGAATGTCCATGAGTTAAATGATGTGGCACATAGTTTCTCAGTCTGTTGTTTTCCCTTGTGTAAAATAAACAGCATTATTTTCTGACTCGTCCATGTAGTTTGTGTATTCTTTTTAATTAGGTAATCTTTAGGGTCCTTTAGTCTTAAAATAAAAGCTGCTTTTGTTATAAAAAATTCCCTCATGTGGACCAGCTAAATGTCCCCACAAAGTCAATACTGTTAGATATTCCTACACTTGTGGGGACATTTTTCTGGTTCCAACAAATAAACATTTTTTTAACAGTTGTTATTAATTGTTTGTGGTTTGTTTGTATGTTTTGTAGGTTTTGGCTTTTTGCCCTTTTGGTGTAGACACAGCATTAATCAGCTATACTATAATGGTCCTCACAAGGATAGAAAGTAGAAAGATGTGTGTGTGTGTGTGTGTGTGTGTGTGTGTGTGTGTGTGTATAACGTGTTTATATGTTTGTCTGTATGCTGTGTTTATATGTTTATGTAAAGCTGCTTTGAGACAATGTCTATGTAAAAAGCACTATAAAAATGAAATTGAATTGAAGTGCTTCCTGGGATAGGCTCCAGGTTCCCCGTGACCCTGAAAAGGAGTAAGCGGTTGAAGATGGATGGATGGATGGATGTGTGTGTGTGTGTGTGTGTGTGTGTGTGTGTGTGTGTGTTATGGGAGTCAGGTGTCCTCACAAAGATGAAAATATCTGACAATTTTGACCTTGTGAGAACATTTGTTCTCCATGTGAGGTCCATGTGAGGATTTTTAAAAACAAAATCAGCAATTTAAAAACAAAACAAAAACTAAAAAAATCCAAAATGTTACAGTACCTTTTCATTATGGAGGGTGAGGGTTAGATTTAGGCAGCCATAACATTAATTAGCTGCATTAATAAATACATCAATGGATGGTCCTCACAAGGATAATAAGATGTTTTTTTTTTTTTTTTTAGGTATGGACATTATTGAAATATTTAAAATATATTATGCTAACTCAGACAAACCTAGAATTTGGCTTGTTGCTAATATGTTATAGTTATAATAATAGTTTTATGCTTAATACTTCTTATACCCAGTAAGCTTCATGTAGGTGTTATTTAAAGAATGAACCTGTAGGCTAAAGTGAAAGGCCAAAAGATTTGCTTATTACAATGATTACAGTAAGTGGCAATCAAGAGACAACCTTTCATCTAATGCCTCTTCCTCCACCTCCCAACAGACACACCTACACATTCTCAGCACTGCAGGGGACATTCACACTCGGAGTGTATAAGTACTTCTCATCATGACAGTGTCATGACATTGGGGAAGATGAACTATGTACGAGCACGCACACACACACACACACACACACACACACACACACACACACACACACACACACACACACACACACACAGATTATCTTAGATTAGCTTATTGCTCATGTCACATCACAATTTGCTGTTGGTCAGCATTTACATTACATTATATTACATTTATTCATTTAGCAGATGCTTTTATATAAAGCGACTTACAAATTAGAAAAATATAAGCAAAGCGATATATCAATCAGAGAACAATACAAGTAGTACTATCATACAAGATCCATTAATTGAGTTCCAGAAGAAGCAAAGTGCACATGGTAGATACAAAGAAGTAAATAGTAGCTGTTTTTTGAAGATGGTGAGAGATTCTGTGGTCCGGATTGAGGTTGGAAGTTCATTCCACCACTGAGGAACAGTTACAGTTATTGCATTTGGCAGACGCCCTTATCCAGAGGGAATTGCATTTATCTCATTTATCTCTGTCTTGTCACTGCAGGATTCACCCACAGCATCTTAACCTGTTATAGTTCTGTTCATTTGTTTTACAGAGAGCACTTTATTGATACTTATGAATTAATGATTTTTGATGTATTATAGGCCCAGATCATGACATAATAAGTCAATAAGTACACACACATGCATAACCAACCGTCCTCTCAGCTACAGCAACTGTCACCGTGATGGCTAATGCCGTTTTCTGCTGACTACAAAGTAGAGAAAACCTTTTAATTTAGCATTTTATGGTGCCATGTTAAACAGGACATGGTAGTCAGGACACCATTTTGTGCTTCCAAGCCACAAGGCTTTTCTCCACTGGAGTGCTGAACACCAAAACTATTTTAATCCAGCCTGGTGTGAGAGGCAAATTGCTCAAATCCACACAAATCCAATAGTAAAAGAGGTGGCAACATTTATGCTTTAGCCATAGCATTTTTACGATTTTTGCAGTAAGGGAGACACCTGACCAGAAATTTTTTTTTTCCTTTATTACTAGCTTCAAAGCATCATGGTTCCCATGGCAACATACACCATGTGCTCATGATTTGTTATGGGTTTTGTTGTAGTCCTGTCTACACCCTTGTCCTGTCATTGCTTTGTTATCTGATTGTGTCCACCTGTTTTGTGTTAGTTCTTTATTAGTTTGCCTGTTTATACCTTGTTGTGTCTAGGTATCTTCTTATCATGTTTTAAGTCTAAGCCATGTTTTCCAAAATGCCCTATTTACATGTTTAGTTTTATTTAGTAACTACAATAAAAAAAAATACCCTAAAAGGATATTCCTTAAAGGGGGAATGATACAGGACATGAAAACTGTATACTTGCTTCTATTAGCAGTTACATCTGCTTGGTTTTGATTTTAGATTATCAAATTTGAGTAGTGAATTCACAAACTAGTCAAAACAAGATGGTGGGCTGTCTGTGGCCTGGCTGAATGCACTTTTTATCATTAATGCTGTTTATTCATTCCATTAGCATGGAGTCATCATTTCCAGTGACATACAGTAGGACTTCTGTGGTAACCCCCCCCCCCCAACCTTCTGCCTGCTAAGATTTTCTCTATAGTAATTACTGTCTGAACCTGCTGAAAGTTAATAAACTTTTAAAAATAATAATAATAAGATGGATGAGCATTTGTGAAGAATTAAATCTATAGTCCTCCTCTCCTCCATGTACCTCAAGACCAATTAATTTGTTTGTACTACACACCAAAGACATTTGGGTTTGAGATCAAAAGATGAATATGAGAGGAGAATTTAGGATTTCAGCTTTTTTTCCATGTATTCTGCTACTACCATGAGTTACATCATCCTTATAGATTAGTGAGTCTGTTCCAGAAGCAGCCATGCAAGCCCAAGCCAGGACAAACCTCCACCATGGTTCACAGATGAGCCTGTATGTTTTGGATCATGAGCAGATCCTATCTTTCTCCACACTTTGTCCTTTCCATCTGTGTATTTCTTGGCAAATTCATATTCTTATTGCTGATGAGCTGATGAGTGGTTTGCATCTTGTGGTATGACATCTATGTTTCTGCTCTCAAAGTCTTCTTCGAAAGGTAGATTATAATACCTTCACCCATGTCCTATGGAGGTTAATGGTGAAGTCACTCACTGTTTTTTTGGGGTTTTTCGTCACAGCTCTCACAATGTTTCTGTCATTTGGTGACCGTTGCTCAGTATAACAGTGATTTATTTCATTTTAATGTAATAAGTCTATATATAAATACCAGGAATAAAAAAAAAAAAATTCAAAACTCTCTTCTCATATTCATGTTTTGATCTCAAACCCAAATGTCTTCAGTTTACAGCAGAAACGCATGAATTGGCCTTGCCATTCCAATAGTTTCTGTGAGGACTGTATATCATATACACATTGAAAATGAGTTGTATGACTGACATTATATACATATACAGTGGGGGAAAAAAGTATTTGATCCCCTGCTGATGTTGTATGTATGCCCACTAACAAAGAAATGATCAGTCTATAATTTTAATGGTAGGTTTATTTGAACAGTGAGAGACAGAATAACAAATGTCAAAAATGTTATAAATTGATTTGCATTTTAATGAGGGAAATAAGTATTTGACCCCCTCTCAATCAGAAAGATTTCTGGCTGCCAGGTGTCTTTTATACAGGTAACGAGCTGAAATTAGGAGCACACTCTTAAAGAGGTGCTCCTAATCTCAGCTTGTTACCGGTATAAAAGACACCTGTCCACAGAAGCAATCCATCAATCAGATTCCAAACTCTCCACCATGGCTAAGACCAAAGAACTCTCCAAAGATGTCAGGGACAAGATTGTAGATCTACACAAGTCTGGAATGGGCTACAAGACCATTGCCAAGCAGCTTGGTGAGAAGGTGACAACAGTTGGAACGATTATTTGCAAATGGAAGAAACACAAAAGAACTGTCAATCTCCCTTGGCCTGGGGTGCCATGCAAGATCTCACTTCATGGAGTTGCAATGATCATGAGAACAGTGAGGAATCAGCCCAGAACTACACGGGAGGATCTTGTCAATGATCTCAATGCAGCTGGGACCATAGTCACCAAGAAAACAATTGGTAACACACTACACCGTGAAGGACTGAAATCCTGCAGTGCCCCTGCAATAGAAAGCACATATACATGCCCATCTGAAGTTTGCCAATGAACATCTGAATGATTCAGAGGACAACTGGGTGAAAGTGTTGTGGTTAGATGAGACCAAAATGGAGCTCTTTGGCATCAACTCAACTCGCCGTGTTTGGAGGAGGAAGAATGCTGCCTATGACCAAGAACACCATCCCCATCATCAAACATGGAGGTGGAAACATTATGCTTTGGGAATATGTTAAGGGGACAAGACAACTTCACCACATCAAAGGGACGATGGACGGGGCCATGTACCGTCAAATCTTGGGTGAGAACCTCCTTCCCTCAGCCAGGGCATTGAAAATGAAAAGTAATTACTAAGTCATTACCAAGTACTAAGTCATGTTTTTAAGAGGGGTCAAGTACTTATTTCCCTCATTAAAATGCAAATCAATTTATAATATTTTTGACGTTCGCTTTTCTGGATTTTTTTTTTTTTGTTATTCTGTCTCTCACTGTTCAAATAAAGCTACCATTAAAATTATAGACTGATAATTTCTTTATTTGTGGGAAAACGTACAAAATCAGCAGGGGATCAAATACCTTTTCCCCCACTGTATATACACATGACTATTGATGCACTGTTATGATGGTTGCTATAGCCTTGCACTGTAGACTACTACACTGATCATTGTTTTCTGGTGGGTTTGTGTTTGAAGGTATTCAAAATGGCTTCATGTCACACTGTATCCAATGTATGCCCTTATCAAACTAATTGATACAAAAATGCACTGTTGGAGAACGTACAATGTGCTCAGAGAACAAGAATTATGTATTTGACTCAGAGTTAATGCAAGGTGAGCTCTGCATGCGTCCTGAATACTAATGCAGGAGATTGTATTCTTTGTGATACTTTGGACTAACAAGACTGATGAAATGTTAGTGTTACAGAAGAGCATTTTTCTAAAAGTATGTCTTTCCAAGTGGAACCTCCAGATTAATTACAGAAATCCCATTACAGAAATTTTTAATATAACATTTCTATGGTGAAAGATAGATTAGCCCAGTTACTACTTGAAGTGTGTAATGGATCAGAGTGCAGCTTTTCTGAATTAAAAATATATATATATAAAACCTGTTTATTTCAGACTGTTAGATGCCATGGATGCACATTATGTTAAATGTTTACATTGCTATATCAGATTACAAAATAGTAATAGGTTCTTTGTCATTTATTAGTGAACACAATACATAGTACATCTTATTGATATTACATTTACATTTTACATTTATTCATTTAGCAGACGCTTTTATCCAAAGCGACTTACAAATGAGCGCACACTCACACACCAATGGTAGCCGAGCTCCCATGCAAGGTGCTAGCTTGCCATATGGGGCAACTTAGGGTTCAGTGTCTTGCCCAAGGACACTTCGGCATGGGATCACCCGGGCCGGGATTCGAACCACCAACTCCACGATTAGTGGATTAGTAGACAATCACTCTACCGACTGAGCCACAGCCGCCCTATATATTAAAGCACATCATTAGTATTGCTTTGATTTTAACATATCTTATGACCTTAGGGCCATATTCGTGCAGTTCTCGTCTCTTAGGATTAGAAGCTTCTTGTCACGCTTGGGCTCAAGAGAGGAAACAGTCGCGGGAGATGCAGAAGTGGGGAGAAAGCGCGTGGCGATGACAGAGTGGTAAAAGCACAGGCTAGGGTCAGACTTATTGAACATAGTCAAAGTAGTAGCGAGGGTCAGGCGATCAGACGAACAGACTAAAAAGAGGCAGGCAGTAAATGCAGTCAAAGTGGTTGCAAGGGTCAGGCGATCGGACGACCAGACAGGCACAGGCAGTAAACGTAGTCAACAAAGGCGGAAAACACGGTCAGGTACACGGTGGAGAAAAATACGAAAACAGACTTGATAACGCTAAGGAACTAGTCGATAAGACATAATTTGCATCGGGTGAATGTGGCAAAGGGGAATTTATACAGACAGGGAGCTGTGTGGAATAATTGGCGACAGGTGTGTGCACTCAGAATTCAGGAGAGGGAGAGCGCAGGCGCGATGGCAGTGACTCATGGGAAGTGTCCCCAGGTGCTAGTCCAGCTTCCATTCTACGGCATTGCTTATGCAGGCGGGGTCTAGAATATACACATCACCAGTGTTGGCCTGTACAGGAGGATCACGGCGGGAAAGGGCGTCTGCTTTGACGGTCTTGTAACCGGGTCGGTAGGATAGCGTGAAGTCGAACCATGTGAAGAACAGGGCCCAGCAGGCCTGGCAGGAATTGAGTCTTTTGGCAGTTCCAATGTACTCAAGATTTTTGTGGTCCGTAAAGATGACGAAGGGGTGATTCGCTCCTGCTAGCCAATGTCATTTCTAATGCCAACTTTACGGCTAGCAGCTCTCTGTCTCCCACGTTGTAATTCTGCTCCGCGGGTGGAAGGTTTGGGAAAAATAGGCTATGGGGTGGAGCTTCGGCTTCTCCCCGAACCTTTGGGACAAGACGACTCCTACCCCGACCTCTGATGCATCCACCTCGACCATGAAAGGTGTCAAGGGGTCTGGATGCCTTAAGATGGGGGCGGTTGTAAAGGCCAACTTGAGCCTCTCCACAGCTCGTTGGGCCGAGGGGTTCCAATTGAGGCGTCCAGGTTTCCCCTGTAGGAGGGTGGTGAGAGGTTTTGCCACCGTGCTGAAGTTCCTTCTAAATCTTCGGTAGAAATTAGTGAACTCTAAGAAGCGCTGAAGCTCTTTAACGGTGGTGGGCGTGGGCCACCCCTGTCCTGTCTTGAGCTTCACTTGATCCATGGCGACTCCCTGGGGACTGATCCTGTATCTCAGAAAGGCAATGGTATACTGATTGAATTCACATTTTTCTGCCTTTACATATAACTGGTTCTCCCACAGGCGACGCAGAACCTGGCGGACATGTTGTACATGTTCTCCCTTTGTGTTGGAGTAGATTAGAATGCCATCAATGTATGCAATCATATAATGCCCCAGCATGTCCCGTAACACGTCATTAATGAGGCATTGGAATACAGAAGGGGCATTGGCCAGCCCATATGGCATTACCTGGTACTCATAGTGCCCCGAAGTGGTGCTAAACCTGGACTACTCTCAAAACTGGACTACTGCAACTCTCTACTTTCGGGCCTCCCAGCCAGCTCCATCAGACCCCTGCAGATGATTCAGAATGCTGCAGCACGCCTTGTCTTCAACCAGCCAAAGAGAACCCATGTCACACCCCTCTTCATCTCCGTCCACTGGCTTCCTGTAGCCACCCACATCAAATTCAAGGCCTTGATGCTCACCTACAAGACCTTGTCTGGAACAGCACCCTCCTACCTCAACTCTCTCCTGCCGGCTTACGTTCCCACACTCAATCTGCGATCGACTAGCCCCTTTTCCAAAACCTTCACACTAACTGTTCCTCAGTGGTGGAATGAACTTCCAACCTCAATCCGGACTGCAGATTCACTCATCATCTTCAAGAAACAGCTAAAGACCCACCTCTTCCGTCAACACCTAACCAACTCATAAAAAAAGGCAATCACACCTCTACTCTGTGCACTTTGCTTCTTCTAGTACTCAATTAATAGATCTTGTATAGTAGCATTACTTGTATTGTTCTCTGCTTGATATCACTTTTCTTGTATCTCTCATTTGTAAGTCGCTTTGGATAAAAGCGTCTGCTAAGTGAATAAATGTAAATGTAAACCCTGTCTTCCACTCGTCTCCCTCCCAGATCCGCACCAAATTGTATGCGCTGCGTAAATCTAACCATGTAAAAACTGTGGTGGTGCGGAGTTTTTCCAGGGCTGACGGGACTAAGGGCAAAGGGTAGCAGTACTTCACACAGCATTGGTTAAGTCCCCGATAATCAATACATGGACGGAGCCCCCCTCCCTTCTTCTTGACAAAAAAAAAATCCTGCTGAGGCAGGGGACGTGGAAGGTCTTATATATCCCTGTTGCAATGCCTCCTGGATGTACTCCTCCATGGCTTCCTGTTCCTTGAACGTCAAGGGGTTAACTCCTCCCCGGGGTAGTGTGGCGCCGGGAAGGAGGTTGATCTTGCAATCATATTCTTGGTGAGGGGTCAGCCCGCTTTCCTTCTTCTTGCTAAAGACCTCCAGGAGGTCATGGTAAGCCGGGGGAAACAATACAGGTTTGGCCAGATTGGGACTTTCTATGGTGGTGGATGATAGTGGGATTACTGGGTCCTGGAGGCAGTGAGTAATACATTGTGGTGACCACTGCACAATCTCCCTGCATGCCCACGATATTTGGGGGTTATGGTGCTTCAACCAGGGGAGGCCAAGAACCACGGAATGACGAGCTGTCTCTATGACATACAGCCGGATGGTTTCTTGGTGTAGGGCGCTGACCCACAGGTAGAGTGGTTCGGTGCAATGTGTGATCACGCCCCTCACGATGGGGGCACCTTCGATGGCGTGGACGCAACGTGGGCATTCCAAAACCGGACGGAAAAGTTATACTGAGTGATGGTGGCTTGGAAAATTAAGTTACCGGCTGCTCTGGAGTCAATCAGGGCTTCTACAACATAAGAGCAGGATGAGTTCTCTAACAATATGGGAAATGTAAAAGCAGATTGCTCTACACAAGGAACAAGTGGTTGCCTGCTTACCTCGAGGCGAGGACGTGGCTTCTCAGGGAACTGCACACTGAAGTAGTTGGGCTTGCCGCAGTAGAAGCAGCGGTTCTCCCAGCGGCGTCTCTCCTGTTCACTCATGGGGTTTTTTCCCAATTCCATGGGCTTCCACTGGCGTCACCTTAATAGCGGGGTTAGAAGCAAGGCCCTTAAGTAGACGGTCGAGGCATATTGCCAGAATGATCAGTGTGTCCAGCATCCCCTTATCATTGTGGCATGCCAACTCCTTGATGACATCAGCGTTCAATCCACGGCGGAACAGGGTTTTCAATGCTGGATTATTCCATCCGCTCCTGGCGGCTACTGTCTGGAATTCTACAGCATAATCCGCGACACTGTGTGCCTCTTGGGATAATGACAACAACTCCTCCCCGGTCTCTCAGTTGTCCAAGGAGTGATCGAAGACAGTGCGGAAGTGGGCTGTCAGCTGCTCACAGGAGCGTGTCCCGCCTCCCTCCTGATCCCATTCTGCTGTAGCCCAAAGCAGTGCTTTGCCGGTCAAGAGCTCCATGAAGTGGACGATTTTCTGCTGATCAGTCATGTCGGGATAGGTGGAAAAAAAAAGAGAGCACTGCAGAAGGAAAGCCCGACAGTGTGCGGGATCTCCGTTGTACTTTTCAGGTATCGGCGTAGAAGGTAACTGTGGCGAGGGACGAATGCTCGAGGGGGGCGTGGCAAGAGCCATGTTGGAATGCACTGCTTGCCTGTGCCGTGTGACCTCCTCAGACAGCGTGGCGATGTGCGCGTTCTGTTCGCTAAGCATGCGACCATGTCCCTCAATGGCAGCGGCCCATCGAGAATCTCCCGCTGGTTCCATAGAGGCAAAGTATTCTGTCACGCTTGGGCTCAAGGGAAGAAACTGTCGTGGGAGATGCGGAAGTGGGGAGAAAGCGTGTGGCAATGACAGAGTGGTAAAAGCGCCCGCTAGGGTCAGGCTTATTGAACGTAGTCAATATCGGTCAGGCGATCGGATGAACAGACTAGAAAGAGGCATGCAGTAAACATAGTCAAAGTGGTTGTGAGGGTCAGGTGATCGGACGAACAGACTTGAAAGGGACAGGCAGTAAACGTAGTCAGCAAAATATGAAAACAGGCTTGGTAACGCTAAAAAACTAGTCGATAAGACTTATACTTCGCATCGGGTGAATGTGGCAGAGGGGAATTTATACAGACAGGGAGCTGTGTGGAATAATTGGCGACAGATGCGTGTACTCAGAATTCAGGAGAGGAAGAGCGCAGGCGTGATGGTGGTGACTCATGGGAAGTGGAGTTCGAGATAGTGTGCCTGCGTGTGTGCAAAGTGAGTGACAGTTCCCTGGTGGCAGCGGACGAGGCTGGTGGCGCTGTGACACTTCTGACCATGTTTTTTTCTAGACCATCAGCTTTAAACACAAACACTCGGCTTTAAGTCTGAAAATTGCACCGTTTTTCTTTGCTGTAGACTGACCTATGATGTACCATAGAATCCAGAGAGAATGAACTACTAAAATAAAATGTAAAAAGGAACCTACTATGTTGCCATTATACTGCCACATTAATATTTGTATTTAAAGTTAGTCATTGCAAATTTGCCTTAATTTAACAATTAATCTCTCATTATTTTTATAAAATAGCACTTGATCCAACACATATTTTATGGTGTACGCTAAACTAGAATTACAGTGGCAGAAAGTGAGAGGGGTGAAAAATGCTGTTTCTAATGTTAAGTTTTTATTTCCTGCACACAATTTGTAAGCACAATTTAAAGTGTCCACAAAATACTAAACTGAGGTCATGAAATCGTAATTGTGAGATGTATGTTTTTTATTATGCTCGTAATTTGCTATTTTGATTTGTTGAATTAATAAAAAAGCCAATATTTACATTAATGTCCTCATATTTTTTTGGTTTGTTTGTTTATCATAGTTACTGCCAAAGTACAAAGTGTAAATTAGCTATATGAACTGATCAGTCTCTGTAAGAATATCTACATTATATAATTACTTAATAGCACAGCTGTTAATAACATCATTACATAACAGCACATCTGTTAATCCCTGTGAGTGATATATTGGACATAGTCAGATTTGACATTAAGCTATGGCTTATGGACTTGCCACATAGTAGTCATTGCTAAATGGCTAACCAGTCCCTCCAGGATTTTGCAATCGCAGAAATTGACACAAAATCATGCAAACTCTGCAATATTCGGATGAGCTTGCAATTTTTCAAAATTACCGCAGATTTTCCGTAGATTTGGGCCAAGATGTGTCACGTGACATCATCACAATGCACATTTACACAAAGCCCTTTTCAATTCAGATGTATTGAACAAGATACGGCTAAAAGGTGTATCAAATATCACTTCCAAAGAGCTTGCAAAACAATTTTTATTTTAAAAATATCAAATAAAAGAAAAATAAAAACCCAGAAAAATCAAGCATTTATGCTTTGAAATCACACACACACACACACACACACACACACACCCACACAAAAAAAAAAAAAAAACTCTGTGAAATACTATATGGACTGGCTATCAACATGAAAGGACAATGTTTCTTATTTTAAAACATAAACTAGGTGTGTAACCACTTTCTTGGAATGAAAGCACATAGGGGTATTTTTTAAATGTTTTCTCATGGAGTGAACAGATCAGTAATCAGTGAAGGGCTGTAGCATGTCAAGGGGTGCAAACTTTCACTGTTATTAGCGCTTTATTTTGGCTTTAATTACACAGTGAAGATTTAAATAAAACATACGCCCAGTTAATTAGTACAGTTATTAATATTATTAATAATGTTAAATTAGTAGAATGAATAGAACAATAAACATTCATCACATTTGAAGGTCGGAAGGCTCTGTCTTCTATAGCTCCATTATCTCCTATGTGTACCTCACATTAGCATCATGAAGCTCAGTCAATTTTCTGTAATTAGCAGATATATGCCAGTTCATTGAATCCCTGCTGTAATTATCTCTCTTTCCCCTCATCATTTTGCCTTCATAAATGTGAAAACCTGAAATTCAGCATCATTACAGATAGATCACACTGTGACAAAATGCAACTTCAGGAAATTGTGCTTAAAAATTGAGTTGCTATGTCTATGAATCATATTTTTGGCATACTGACAGTGAAAAACTTTTTTTTCTCTAGCACAGCTCTAATGATCATGGACAAACTGGATATGAAACCAATTACAGGCCCACCTGCTGGAATAACTCTCAAGCATCACTGACATCTCCCAGGTGATGGCTATGTGAGAAATCTGAGATAACTTGATTTCATACAGTACTGCTTAGTAAATATTGTAGAGCAAAGATGCCGTAAAAATGATTAAATTGAATGTTTCTATTTCTATACATTTAAAAAAAAAAAAAAAAATACCATAAAGAGCAGTAAACAGTAATAAATGAAACAAAGGTGATATTTGGTGTGATGAATATTTAAATTAAATTTGCTTTAAAAAAATGTATTTGTTGTCTCGGGTACGATTTGTTCATTTTTATAAGAAAATTAGCAGATAAGTTTTACTGAGCATCTTGCAGAACCAGCCATGGTTCTTCTGGAGACTTTGACTGCTGTACTTGCTTCTAATTTTTGCAGCAAAACCCAGCAGCTTTCATTATGTGTTTTGTATGAAAACTGGTCTCTTATGTAATATGCCGCTTTCTATACTGGCGTACAAACATTTTTCTGTAACATAATTTTGTGCTGGAAAACCAATATTTGGAAATCTAAACATTTTTAGATTTTTCTGTACTGACTCGATAAAATAGAGGTCATAAAATAAAAATCTATAACCAAAAAAAAAAAAAAAAAAACGGGTGCCTAAAACCTTTGCACGGTACTGTACATGTCAAACTGTCATGAGGCATCCTCTTGGGGATGTAAATAGGAGAAGCCAGTTGTGCTTAGTCTATCTGTTTTTTCTTTGTAGCCATTGTTTTCATTTTTTGTTTTCATTGTTTTGGTTTCTTGTGTTGCACCTTATACAATAAAATCTGCAGTTGCAATCACTGCCTCTACAAAATTGTGATCATTCAGTTGTTCATGTTGATCATGTTAGGTTTAAATTTACATGTTATTGCATGTCATCTTTTGGATTTAACAGATTGTTGGTGTCATTATATGGCAGACAGACATGGAAATACTGGAAAAGGGAATAGAAGCTATGATTCCCATCAGCCAGCTGCACCTCACGTGATCATGTCACATGACTGTCTGCACGTGTTCTCAGTTACACACTCATCACTCTGCACCTATATAAGCCTCATTCTGTTTCAGCCTTCCTGTGAAGTAATTGTTCAGTTTCCCTAGTGTTCTGGCATTATCAAGCCTTTACTCCTGTATTGCTATTCTGCCTTTTGACTTTAAACAATTGTTTCCTGGTATTTGTAAGTCGCTTTGGTTAAAAGCGTCTGCTAAATGAATAAATGTAAATGTAAATGTATTTTGTATTTTGGTTTCTCTACAATATCCTGTTTGCTGATCGCCTGACCCTTTTGCCTGACTTGACATTGAACTTGCCTTTTGAATTGGATTTGTTTGCTGTACTTTATTAATAAACTGCTTAAACTGCATTTGCATCCATCTCTGCCTCTCTGTTGTGACTGATAGATGCAGCAGGAGAGCAAAGAGGACGTCATGCCAAGATAACCATGTTAAGATAACATGCACTTAACTCCATCCTTTTTTCTCAATGGACTTACCTGACTTACCCTGAACCCTATGATGGATTTTTTGGTTATCTGTTACAGTGCCAGTTCTATTTTGCAAGCTTTGTGGACCCCAAGCCTGAATAGATACAGTGGCTGAACCCGGCTCACCGGCCCAGCCTGCTGATAAGTGGACATCCTGGTTACCTGAAATCCAGCGGCAGTAGCAGTGTAGCACAATTTGTTTGACTATTAATAAAAGTGTTTGGGAGTCGTAAATTCACCCCGACCTTAAAATTATTATTTTTTGTCTAAGAAACCTGTTTTGCCATTCACTGCCTACAGTACTATGAGACTGCAGACACTGCAGTCTCCACAGCTCCAGAGCTACAGCCAGAGACCCATGAAGTGGCCTCCCCTGCAGAGCTTCAGCTAGAGATCAATGTGGTGACTTCAACTCCAGAACTCCAGCCAGAGACCCAAGAGGGTGGTCTCTTGTAGAGCTCCAGCTAAGTCTCTGTTTGCTGATTGCTCGACCCTGGACAGTTTATTCACGCTGATAATTGCCTGTTGTTTTGGATTTGTTTGTGTTCCCCAACTGCCACCTTATCCGCACTTGCACCCTGCTCTGAGTCTGTGTCTTAACACAGACAACAAGGGGGCCGTGGAATACTTAGAAACATAAGGCAAGCTAAAGAGTAGGTGATTGACTAGATTCAAATCAACATTTTTCCAATCTTCATCTACTCATCTTTGGTGCGCATGTGAGCACTGTAGCCTCAAATTTATAATAATAATAATAATTATCAATTTGTATAGCGCTTTTTTTACAATGGTACATTGTCTCAAAGCAGCTTTACAGGAATATCATTTTTACATTTTACAAGCGACTTACTAATGAGAGCACATTCACACACCAATGGTAGCAGAGCTGCCAGCTTGCCATTGGGGGCAACTTAGGGTTCAGTGTCTTGCCCAAGGACACTTCGGCATGTGGAGTCACCCGGGCCGGGATTCGAACCGCCAACCCCACGGTTAGTGGATTAGTGGACAACCCGCTCTACCAACTGAGCCACAGCCGCCCTAAATTTATGTACGCAGAACTGCTGGCTGGATGGTTTTTCACACCATTCTGTATAAACGAGAGAGAGAGAGAGAGAGAGAGAGAGAGAGAGAGAGAGAGAGAGGGAGAGGGAGAGGCGAGAAAGAGAGAATGAATCCCAGGAGATCAGCAGTTTCTATAATACTCAAACAAGCCCATCTGGCATCAACAGCCATGGCATGGTGAAAGTCAGTGAGGATACTTTTTTTGTGTTTGTTTGTTTGTTTGTTTGTTTGTTTGTTTGTTTGATGTGAACATAATTATTCCTATGTGGCTATTGATGACAAATGCATGGAATTAATTTTATGAGATAACCAGCAAATAACCATGTTTAAAGGAAGTAAAGATATGTGTAAGGATACAAAGGATGCATAATGTTACTTATACTCAATAGATAAATGTATTAAACAATCACGAAAATGCTCACTAAAAAGAATGCTTGAAACCACACATAATGAGAGCTAGGGGATGGAAGCTGTTTTCCTATGGGTGGCGGTAACTGCAGTACCTGGTATGTCAGTGAGTGGGGGTTACAGTGCATCCGGAAAGTATTCACAGTGTTTCTCTTTTCCCACATTTTGTTACGTTACAGCCTTATTCCAAAATGGATTAAATTAATTATTTCCATCAAAATTCTACAAACAATACCCCATAATGACAATGTGAAAGACGTTTGTTTGAAATCTTTGCAAATTTATTAAAAATAAAAAAACAACAACAACAACAACAACAAAACGCACATGTACATAAGTATTCACAGCCTTTGCAGTGACACTTAAAATTGAGCTCATGATTGGACATGATTTGCTTGTATCTCTGATTTTTGCTTGTATCTCTGATTTGTAAGTCACTTTGGATAAAAGAGTCCGCTAAATGAATAAATGTAAATGTAAATTTGGAAAGGCACACACCTGTTTATATAAGGTCCCATAGTTAACTATGCATGTCAGAGAACAAACCAAGCCATGAAGTCCAAGGAACTGTCTGTAGACCTCCGAGACAGGGTTTTTTCGAGGCACAGATCTGGGGAAGGGTACAGAAACATTTCTGCAGGATCAAAGGTCCCAATGAGCACAGTGGCCTCCATCATCCATAAATGGAAGTAGTTTGGAACCACCAGGACTCTTCCTAGAGCTGGCCGCCCGGCCAAACTGATCAATCAGAGCAGAAGGGCCTTGGTCAGGGAAGTGACCAAAAACCTATGGTCACTCTGATGGAGCTCCAGCGTGTCTCTGTGGAGAGAGAAGAACCTTCCAGAAGAACAGCAATCTCTGCAGCACTCCAGAAATCAGGCCTGTATGGTTGAGTGGCCAGACGGAAGCCACTCCTCAGCAAAAGGAACATGACAGCCCGCATGGAGTTTGCCAAAAGGCACTTGAAGGACTCTCAGACCAAGGTTTGAGCAAATATTGAACTCTTTGGCCTGAATGGCAAGTGTCATGTCTGGAGGAAACCAGGCAACCCTCATCCTCTGACTAATACCATGAGCATGGTGGTGGCAGCATCATGCTGTGGGAATGTTTTTCAGTGGCAGGAACTGGGAGACTAGTCAGGATCGAGGGAAAGATGAGTGCAGCAATGTACAGAGACATCCTTGATGAAACCTGCTCCAGAGTGCTCTGGACATCAGACTGGGGTGAAAGTTTATCTTCCAACAGGACAACGACACTAAGCACACAGCCAACATAACAAAGGAGTGGCTACAGGACAACTCTGTGAATGCCCTTGAGTGGCCCAGCCAGAGCCCAGACTTGAATCCGATTGAACATCTCTGGAGAGATCTGAAAATGGCTGTGCACCAACGCTCCCCATCCAACCTGATGGAGCTTGAGAGGTCCTGCAAAGAAGAATGAGAGAAACTGCCCCAAAATAGGTGTGCCAAGCTTGTAGCATCATAGTCAAAAATACTTCAAGCTGTAATTGGTGCCAAAGGTGCTTCAACAAAGTATTGAGCAAAGGCTGTGAAAACTTATGTTCATGTGCTTTTTTAGTTTTTTATTTTAATAAATTTTCAAAGATTTAAAACAAACGTCCTTCATGTTGTCATTATGGGATATTGTTTGTAGAATTTTGAGGAAAATAATGAATTTAATCAATTTTGGAATAAGGCTGTAACACAACAAGATGTGGGAAAAGTGAAATGCTGTAAATACTTTCCGGATGCACTGTATGTGCATGATTATGGTAACCTATACAATTTTGGAGGGAAACCTGGAGGGAAGAAACTGCATCTATTCTTGTATTTTAATGGTATACACCATATGGGGTTTTTAAATTCAGTCCTATATTGCAATAAAGGAGAATCTTCTGAATAGTGTCCGCTGTGAACATATCTCTAAAAAAATTAGATACTACAGAATATTTTTCTTTCAGTTACTTAGCATGCTCTTATTTGATTTGACCTTTGACTGTGATTGGGTGAACCTTTAATATATTATTTTCCTCACTGAAGTCAGTAAACTGATTAGGTTGCCAGATTCAACACTAAAAGCAGAATTCACATTTTCAAACATGTTAGAGGTTAAATAAGCATATTATATGATACATAATATGCTGAGAACATGGTCATATGTTGGACCACTTATGAAGAAATAACAGAGACTGTTCAATATCACTTTCTCATGTTTAAAGGAAAACCGTTTCACACCTGACATAATACTGTTATTAAGTGTGCATAACCTTCACGATAAATAAACGTTGAGTCTCACATCTACAGATGAGCTTCAGATCTCTGGGATCTGTCACACATCATTCTCATTAGTTTACTTTAGAAAATCAGGTGTCCATTTATAAATCCCAGAGGCATACTTTTAGTGCACACCATCTCTACCAATGTTCATTGGTTGTTTTGTACGATTTCCTGTGCCCCTTGATTAGATCAGACGTAATACATGCTTAAAAATGAATAAAAGCCTCTGAGTGAAAAGCATTGTATTAGATTTATATAAAGTTTTCACATACTAGTAATCAAACACTGAGAAGGAGAAAACATTTCCATAATTTTAACTGAAGTTCGGAAAGTTATTTTAAGCTTAGAAACTGTAGTCAGACATTTATTTAATCAAATCAACACATTTTACCTTTGTCTGAGCTTGTTTCAGCCAATGTTTTTTAGGCTACAATAAATAAAATAAATAATAAAATAAATAAATATAACATCATTTAAATACTGACTACTCCACTAGTTGAAGCACTGGTGGTGTACTTTTTTGACATGCTATAGTATTAATAGTGTGGGATGTACTGTATATTTCTATTGAATGTTTTACCAAAGTTAACATTAACTCATAAATGATAACTACAAAAAAAAA
>JAFFST010019266.1:29906-31886 GCA_022414735.1 Noturus placidus | reverse complement strand
ACCTTTCCCATGTGGGCTGTGCAATGTTCCACCAGCCACATTTGGTCTTTCTGCCTTTCTGGTTGTTAGCTGGTTCCACTACTTACTGTCCCTACTGCTAATAATGCTGCTGTACCAAGCCGCTCAACAGACCCACCTAACATTCTGATTTGCAACCGAATGCATGCCCACAATAGGTTGTGATTTATTTTTGCCTGCCTCCTTGCTGAGCATCTCAATTTTAATACTGCCAGTTGATTGCTCAATAGCTCCTCAGGGATGCCTTTCATCCCATCCCTGTTGGGGAAGGACACGAGAGGGTGAGCATCTCTCCGAGGTTGTGCCCTCTATTCTCTGCTGCCTGACCTCTTATTGAAGGGTGTCAGCTGGAGCTCTCTGCTGCCTGATGTGGGGGTGAGGACCTGCTGTCCCCTTTGTCTCCAACAAATCCTGACAACATGAACCGTGTTGGTGCTTCCCATTGTCTGGTCCTACTGTGCCAGCCAAAACTTCCCCCCACATGACTGGGAATTCTTTGATTTTTGTCTATCCTTGTTGGAAGATGTGTTCATGATTGAATGCATTTTATTAGGAACACTTTATCATGTGGCAGCAGCACAATGCAAAAATCATGCAGATACAAGTCAAGAGCTTCAGCTAATGTTCATATAAATCATCGGTACCAGATGCGCTGGTTTGAGTATTTCAGAAAATGCTGAACTTCTGAGATTTTCACATGCAATGGTCTCTCGAGTTTACACAGAATGGTGCTGAAAACAAAAAATATCCCATGAGCAGAGGTCCTGCTGACTGAAACACCTCATTGATGAGAGAGATCAGAGGAGAATGACCAAACTGGTCTGACTGCACTAGGGGAAGTATATAGTAACTCAAATAAATACTCTTGAATAAGCACAAGAATGTGAGGCCATCATGGTCATGGACTCACTGAAATTGGACAGTAGAAGACCAGGTGATATTTTTTTTCCTGATCATCTGTCCAGTCTGGGTGAGCTTGTGCCCACAATAGCCTCAGATTCCTGTTTGTGGATGACAGGAGTAAAACCCAATGTGGTCTTCTGCTGTTGTAGCCCATCCACCTCAGGGTTGTAAAGAGTGATTATTAGAGTTACTATATCCTTCCTGGCAGCTCGAACCAATCTGGGTGTTTTCCTCTGACCTCTCTTATTAACAAGACATTTCCACCCACAGAACTGCGCTCACTCAATGTTTTTTGTTTTACACATTGTTCTGTGTAAATTCTAGAGACTGTTGTGTGTGTGTGTGTGTGTGTGTGTGTGTGTGTGAAATTCCCAGGAGATTAGAAGTTTATGAAATACTCAAACCCAGCCCTTCTGGTACCATCATCTGTGCCACATTCAAATTCACAGATCACACTTTTTCTTCATTCTGATGTTTGATATGAACATTAACTGAAGCTCTTGACCTGTATCTCCATGATTTTTTTTTCTTCTTCCTTAGACAATCCTTGATTATGCTTCTGCTGCACAAAAGGGTGTCTTCATTTTCCTCACTAGACCAAAATAGGAAAATATCAGTCTGTACAGGATTTCTTTGTTTTCTTTTTTGCGGCCAAAAACAGTCGATTTTGCGACGTCTTTTATTTTTTTTTTTTTTATTTTTTTCCCAAACCTTGCTATGCAGGTTGCTTTTTTTTCTTCTTTTCTTCTTTCTTTCAGAAAACTACTTGAATTGGTGAAATTGCACAAAACTGCTTTGCACAGTCGTTTGCAGTGATGTTTGTTGGTAAATGAGACCTTTTAGCTGTACTCATGCTTGATGCATGTGACTCGACGAGGGCTTTGGCTGAATTCATGTTGTGATGACGACATATGCCGTGTCTTGGCCAAACTTTGTGGAAAATCTCCGGTAACTTGTAAAAATCACAAGCTCCTTGGAATATTGAAAAGTTCCTTGATTTTTTTGTGTTAATGTCTGTGATCACAAAACTCTGGAGGGACTGAAATGTGTGCAGACCAA
>JAFFST010019266.1:7406-24906 GCA_022414735.1 Noturus placidus | reverse complement strand
TGTGTCTACACGAGCAGGTTCAGGTCATTTTGCGTGATCAATATAAGATGGCGGTTTGTGAGATCAGGAAGTTGAGGGAAGCAGATGATGTACAACTCTTCATTATTATGGCTTCTTTGCAGTATTTATAGTGCATCTCGAAAGTATTCACAGCGCTTCACTTTTTCCACATTTTGTTATGCTACAGCTTTATTCGAAAATGGATTAAATTAATTATAAATTCTACAAAAAATACCCCATAATGACAATGTGAAAGAAGTTTGTTTGAAATCTTTGCAAATTGATTAAAAATAAAAAAACAAAAAAGCACATGTACATAAGTATTCACAGCCTTTGCCATGACACTCAAAATTGAGCTCAGGTGCATCCTGTTTCCACTGATCATCCTTGATGTTTCTACAACTTGATTGGAGTCCACCTGTGGTAAATTCAGTTAATTGGACATGATTTGGAAAGGCACACACCTGTCTATATAAGGTCCCACAGTTAACAATGCATGTCCGAGCACAAACCAAGCCATGAAGTCCAAGGAATTGTCTGGAGACCTCTGAGACAGGATTGTATTGAGGCACAGCTCTATATAGGATAAGTAAAAATAAAAATGGCATCAACCAAATCAAAATATCCAAGAAATATAACAATATGCAACCAAATGAAAACAATTCAGGCGAATGCAGAAAAATCAATAACAGTGTTTACAGGAGGAGAGCCGCAGCCAAATCACCTAATAGTGCGGTGACGCAGGGATAACGTCATTTAGTACCGAAACCCGGAAGTTAGCATCACACTAGTTCCCTCGCCAAAAACCCCAATAAGATTTTCACATAGGCTTTTGGATTATTGCAATAAATAAGCTCTGTGATCAACAAAAGTTTACAATGCTAAAATGTTTTGTCCAAGGTAATTTTCACAAATGAACACCACTTTTATGAAGTTTGAAGTAAACAAAATAAACAGCTAACCGTATGCTATAAACAAACTACGCTCTACTTCAACGCCACCATCACCAAGCTTCTAACACCTATTCTAAACTTGATTTAGAACATTTTACATAATACAGATTTACTCTGTGGATGAATCCACGTTTTTTGGGGAATTGTGCACAGCATACCTGAACAAGTTCATCTGCAAAGTTTTTTTTTCCTGTTCAGCGTGATGTCGTTTAATGTCCCCGACAACCTCTATAGTGCCATTTAATAACTTGTTAGTGTCATAATTTCTTCTCGCGCAAGCGCTGGATCATGCAGCGCACTGTTTTAGTGAAATTGACCTTTGTTTACTTTCTATATGTGCATTTTTTTTTTTCTTCTTTTTTTATGATTTCTGTCCTGTCTCTGCCCCGTATTGTCATTGGTTGTTCCCTTATGTCTCATCATTAATCTCAGCTGCTTTGTGTTCACCCTTAGTTACGTTGGTCATTTAAACCCCTAGTGTCTTTGTTTTATGCAAAGCATTGCGTGAGTTTTCCGTGTACCAAGCTTTTCATAGTTTTGATCCTGTTCTCGACCTCGTTGTTTGGTTCTTGTTTAGCGTAGTTTATATTCTTTTGCCGATCGCCTGACCTTTTGCCTGTTTTTGACCACGATATTTTTCATGTTTTTGGATTTGTCTGCCTCTCTTCAATAAAGCTCTTATAAAACTGACTTTTGGATGGAACCGGAAGGGCTACAATGTTAACTCGTTTTGGCATTACAAAATTACGTTATCCCCGCCACTCTATGGTGACCGACTGTAAGTTTAGGAAGTGATTGGTTTGAAATGCAGCGGAGTTTTCTATGAGCAGAGGACAAACTTTAAACGTCAATATCGCAGTCGATCAGGTTCATGTAATCGTGGGCAGTCGAAATTGTAATCTAGATCGATATTCAATTAATTTTGAAATTAATTTTATGGGTAAATAAAAGAAAATTAATCTGAAACATTAAACTGCTTAAGTCATTGGAATTGCTTTATCTACCAGATAAAGGACCTTTGAAAAGGACCTTGAGAAACTTTGGCAGACAGACACTACATTAGCCTACCACTGACGATAACCAGTCAGAGACATAAATCTGAATGCTTCTGTGATTTAATGTGTTTGAGCAGATTGTGATTTGAGGGTACCTAGGCAAGAAAGGTACTTTGACTATCTGCTTTAGCAGTGCTGTTGGACAATGGCTGAGAATCCTCAGGAACTCCACTTAAACCCTTATTCACAGGCCTCTGTAAGGGCTCAAAATAAATTCTTCTGGAATTTTTCTGTGCTTGGTTCTTGCTTTTAGTCTGCCCCACTTCCCTTCTCTTTCCTCCTCTTCATCTTCCTGTTCACATCTGGTGCACAGTCCTTGACTGCTTTTACTGTGCTGAGGTCATTCTCTTGTAGGCAAAATGGAAGTACATGAGTAGATATGTTGTGGACATGTGTGGTGCACTCCATGCCACTTCATCTAGGAGTTCATTCTCAAGGAATTTGATGAATCCCACATTTGATTTTGAGAAAAGAAGCAGTGCTTTCTGGAACCTGCTCTCACTGGGGTTTAGTAAAGTTTTCAGTGTATTCAAATTGCAGTGTATTTGTTCTGAAATTCCAGCCAAGCCTCAGCCCATATTTGCGTTCATGAAAGCTCACTGCAAAAGTCGAGACAGCTGTGGCCAATGAAGTCTTCGCATTCAGTAACAAAACCATGTACTACATATGGATAATTCAACAGAAATTTCCTGGAATCCAAACAGCCACAGTTTTTGAGCATGAGCCAAAATAGGCATCTTTCAGAAATCTTCTGTGCTTCTAGAATAGAATCAGCCTTTATGCCTTTCTTTAAGTTATCTTTCTGCTTTACTTTCTGTTTCTGCTATGCCTCATATGTCTCTTTCCTTCTCATTTCTCACCATCACCCTCACTGTTTCTTCTTTCCTTTATTTCTGTCACTGTGCTAGAAAATTCTATAGAATATGAAAAATGTACTGGAACACTCTCCCGCACCTGTCTTTCAAGCATCACGTCACACTGCATTTTGGGATTGTTCTGGTATTTTAGTAGGATTGGTCTTTTTGTGTACATGCTACAGACACATTCTCTCTCTCTCTCTCTCTCTCTCTGCAATAGCTGAAAAAGATTGCTTTGTAATGAAAGTTTATAGGACTTCTCATGCTTAAAAAGCAAATAACGAGAAGATTGTACAGTAACAGAGGTATGCCAAGAAATGGCACTTGGATAACGTATTGATGTTGTGATTCAATATGGACATGGCAGACTGGCATTATGACCTGGATATGCCACCTTACATTTTTCACATTTGGTGTGTGGTTGAGCACCTAATATTTTGAGTATGTAAATTTTTTTGTCCCAAATAAATAAATGTGGGTTATTCCATCTCAAGTGGTACAGGATGATGATGATGATAATAATAATACTAAGCATTATTATTATTATTTTAAACTTGGTTTAACTATGAGGGCATTTTTTGTGTCATGGCACACAATGAATTTTGGTTATTCAGATTTACGTAAACCTCAATATCTCAATTCAGGATGTTACTAGCTCCTTCGAATATAAACTTCTCTGTAGCACATTACCAGGTACATGAACATTTATAAACATGTTGCATATTTTTGTTCCTTAGACTAAGAATTTAAGTCCACATGTATTGCTTCAGATTGCTCACAGTTCCATCTATCACAGGTTTCTTTAAATCTGCAGAGTTTAGCTCCAACCTCCAAACTCACTTGCCTGCAATTTTGTAGTAATCCTGAAGACCTTGGTTAGCTTGTTCCAAGTGTATTTGCTTAGGGTTGGATCTAAACTCTACAGGACAGTACACCTTGGGGGCCAGATTTGTAAAACCAGGAGCTATCATGTGGGTACAAGTTTACAGTTGGTATGCATGACTAGATTTTATCCAAATATAGAATTGCAGTGCTCAGTTGGGTGTTTTACAAATATATGGTGTCATAAACCGAACTGTGGCGGTGTTTCTCCTGTGATAAAATCAGCAAGTGACTTCTGAGCTGTGCTTTTGAAGAACCTGTGATAGTCTTGCTTCGTTGTTCATGTTCATGCTTCATATAAAATGTACTACCATTTTAGACCTCACTGACAAGCATAAGCTATTGTATGTATAATATGTATTATTATTATTATTATTATTATTATTATTATTGTTGTTGTAATTTCAGTTAATTTATCAAAATGCATGAATAATGTAGGCTTTTCTAATATAAAACATGGTGCATATTGCTACTATAGAGGACTTATTTCTGTGAACAATTCAGGTTTGTATCTGGTCCCGCACCAGAGATATTCAACGTGAAATTAATGGGACTTTTTTTTCTCACCCCAATAAAAATGAAGTCTCAAACCTGAAATGTTCTGCATGCACACTTTACTTGCCGCTTAAAAAATTAAGACTGGGTCTTCCCATTATAAATTTAACCTAAAAGAGGAGCTGTAAGCAATCTTGAGCATTAAATTTGGACTTAAGTTCTAAGTCTATGGTTATTCGGTCTATGGTTAAAAAAAATGGGCTACATGTTTATGCATGTATATGTACCTTGTAATGTGCTCTAAAGATCAGTTTTTGTTCCACGAATGTAGGGCCATATCTCAGGAGTAGCAGAGACAGATAGGTTGAGAGAGATTGTGAGATCGAGATTATTGTTTATGCTTATTTTCCCCGTAATGTTTAAGAACAATGACTCCGGCAGGACTAGCTAGGACAGCATAACTAGAAGGGAGAAGCAGAAGGTAATGCAGACATGAGGGTGCCCTGGTACACAAAGCAGACACTCCACCATCAAATTTGGCTGGTCTGATTTGTTCTTTTATGATTGAATCAAATGTAGAGTTCACTGTAGAATGTAGAATTAAGGTTTTTTTTTTTAATAATTAAAAAAATTCTCTATAATTTTTATAGAGAAAAATAGCAATATACCTTAGATTTACCTTATTCTACAGTATTGAGATTCAACTTCAAAACAGTGTGTATATAGCCATTGTGTAAATACCGTAAATAGTCCTTGTGCAGAATATTGAAAATAGTCCTTGTGCAAAATAGTATATAGTCCTTGTACAAGTAGTTTTCCTAAACCTGCTGTTGCTACAATCAGGCTTTTATACCTGAGGTGAGAAGGGTAAACCGTTCATGATGAGAGGGGTCCTTGATGATGTCTCTCACCCACAGAACGCGTTTACTGTGGATTGCTGTAATTGTTGGGAGCTGGACACAAATATTTTGAACAGTTTTCACCAATCACTGGAGAGCCTTCTTGTTGGCGACTGAGCAGTTTCTGTACCACACTGAGATGCAGTTTGTCAGAATGCTCTCAATGGTATAGTGATCAAAATTCACCTTTGTAGCGATATATAAGCTGTCTTCTCAGGGAAAAAAAAGCACTATTGTGCCCTTTTGACAACAGCAGTGGAGTTAATGTTCCAAGTTTGCTCAATTGAGATGATCTGACCTAGAGTACTTGCAAGAACTTGAAGCTAGTCATATGTTCTACCTCTTCTCCATTTATTTAAATAGAGGGGTGTGCATGACTCTTCTCGGTCCATCAGAAATCCACAGTAAGTTCCTTGATTTTTTTTATGTATTAAGAACCAGGTTGTTATTGGCACATTTTAAGTTATCAAAATACAGTTGACACTTAAACAACGTTTGAGTTGACTACAGTTTATTGTTCACAGCATAGTAGAGCACACTGACTATTTCAGTTTATTTCAGTTTACTTAATGCACTTTATTTTTATGACTTTTGGTATCTATATTTTTACTTAAGTGTTCAGTGACACAATATGCACTTTATACATTTCATGGGTTTTCTCAGGAGGGTGGCTGGCCTCTCCCTTAGGGATAGGGTGAGAAGCTCGGCTATCCGAGAGGAACTCAGAGTAGAGCCGCTGCTCCTTCGCGTTGAAAGGAGTCAGCTGAGGTGGTTCGGGCACCTGGTAAGGATGCCCCCTGGGCGCCTCCCTAGGGAGGTATTCCAGGCACATCCAACTGGGAGGAGACCTCGGGGAAGACCCAGGACTAGGTGGAAAGACTATATTTCCACACTGACCTGGGAACGCCTCGGGATCCCCCAGTCAGAGCTGGTTAATGTTGCTCAAGAAAAGGAAGTTTGGGGTTCCTTGCTGGAGCTGCTACCCCCGCGACCCGATTACGGATAAGCGGTTGAGGATGGATGGATGGATGGACATTTCAGTGTGTTCACTGCTCAGTGACGCTCTGCAATGCCAATAAGTATTGCAATATATCGCAATATGTATCGTATCGCAATATATCATGATGTGTGTCGTATCGTGAGGCCCTTGGCAATACACAGAATTATTGCTGATAAGGCCAACCTCTGTGGTGTCATCTTCAAACTTGATTATGGTACTAGAACCATAAGCAGGAAGGCAGTCATGGGTGTATAGAGATTAGAAGAGAGGGCTGATCACACAGCCCTGTGGAACACCAGTGCTCAGAGTGAGGGTGAAAGAACCCAGGAGGTACTGATTCAAAGGTGTGTGAGCTAATTCATCAACTCTGCTGGCGTGACAGTGTTGAATGCTGAGTTGAAATCGGTGAATAGTATCCTCAAATAGGAATTGCTATTATCCAGGTTGGTCAGAGCAGAGTGGGGTGCAGTGGAGATGGCATCCTCTGAACTGGTAGGAGTCCAGAATTGAGGGCAAGCAGGAGCTTAGATATGTGTGGACCAACCTCTCAAAAATTTGGCTATGATTGGGGTGAGGGCATCTGATCTGATCTAGTCATTGAGGTACGTAGCTGTAGCATGTTTTGGCACTGACACAATAGGTCATGACCGCTTGGGATAAAGATTAACACTCGACAGCTGTTCTGTGCAGGCCCTGAGCACACGAACTGGGATACAGTCAGGGCCACCAGCCTTGTGTGTTCACCCTGCTCAGGGTGGTTTCCTTCTCTGGTGGAGAAGGAAGGCAGAACATTGTTTGGTAAGGCTACGTTTTTACTCTGTGTAGTATGATTGCCCTGGTCAAAGCAAGCATAGAAGCAAAAATCTTTATATTTTTCTCAACTTAAGGAAAATAACCAAAGCAATCCTAGACAGCACTTTCATCTCATTAATTAATAGGTTGCTTAAAGGTGATGGTGTCAGCACATTATATGCCTCAAATCAGTTATGCAATAACTTTTGTAAATTCGAACCGAAAAGTTTAAGAATGTCCGCAAATACATTTCTAGCTGTCTGTTGCCATCTGCTCTATCAGTATGTTCACCTAGCTTTTCAGGTGCTTCTTTTTCCACATTTTCTTTACTAAATCATGAGTAACTTTGTAGCCCGTTATCATGTATGAAAGCCATCACTTGCATTCTTGATCCTCTGCCTTGGTTCGAATCCCGGCCCGGGTGATCCCATGCCGAAGTGTCCTTGGGCAAGACACTGAACCCTAAGTTGCCCCCGATGGCAAGCTAGCACCTTGCATGGAAGCTCTGCTACCATTGGTGTGTGAGTGTGCTCTCATTTGTAAGTCGCTTTGGATAAAAGCGTCTGCTAAATGAATAAATGTAAATGTAAATGCCTTCAAGTTTCTTTAAAATCTTGTTTTGGCTCCTTGTGTCTGGTTGTTCTCAGCAAATGTTATTGTCCCAGCAGTACTATTTAAATAATGGTTGTCCTATTTCTATTCTCCCATTTTTGGCTACAATTTAAGAGTATGTTGTTGTTGCTGTTGTTGAAAGGCTGATGTTACTCTTGTTTTTTTCTCTCACATCGACAACAATAATGCACTTTTCATCTGAGTTTCTAAATCCACCTACAATAAACTGCAATATCTGCAAAATAAGGCAGCTATGATCTTGAATGGTACTAGAGTATGTGATCACACAGCCCCTATTTTATAGTCCTTGCACTGGCTACTTGATTTTATAATCCTTATGCTGGCCTATAAAGCACTGCATGGTCTGGATCCGTAGTATTTGGCTGAGCGCTTAACTTTGCACTTACCAAATTATTATATGTTATGTTATGTTTTATATATATATATATATATATATATATATATATATATATATATATATATATATATAAAATTAGTATTTATGCATTGCCTTTTATGGATGCACAAAAAGCAGTGAATTAAACTACAGTCCTAAATTAATAATAAAAACTCCTTCACTTCACCTCAAGGTTCTGTTACTCACTGCCTTTTAGACATAATGTTTTATGTACAACGCAACCTCGTTACTAACAGATCACTGCAGTTATACTAAACGACAGAAGTTACACTGCAAGTGTGCAAATACACCATATAATGACAATAAACTTAAATTAAACTGGACCTTTTTAGCAGCTTACACCAGTTTCACCAAGCCTTTGCACACAGTTGAGCATTTTGTATACAAACAAAAGTTTGTGCTTGTGCATCACTGTCGTGCTTTCCTGCTACAAAACTATGTTTTGTGAAGTAGTACCTTCTCTGCGGTGTTTAATATAAAATGCTCCCTTGCCTTAGAGGACTTGGAGGTTGCACACTTTCTTCCTCAGTCACTTGATGATTTCGCCTTCATCTGATGGTGACTGAAGTCATGTTGGGAAATAAAGGTTACATTGACAAACAGTAAACTGAAGAAAGTCATTGTCTGTGACTCTGGGTACCTGCTAAAGCTAGTGGCATCACAGTATGTGCGTATGACGTCATGCGCCACTGACTAGGATCGGCTCATACTTCTGGTTAGTAAAAAAACTAATGTGTTCAATTTTAGACAATACTACCTGTCTAAAATGCATGTACTAAACCAGTGGTTCTCACCCTTTTGTGAGCTCTGAAACACTAGCATGTTTCAAACAATCCACAAGGACCCCCTCACCAAACAACAATTATAGGCTATATATTTGTCATTTCTATATATGTTGCTTTATTTGATTAATATTTAACAAGAATAATATTAACATTAAAATTGAATCAAAACATTTCAAGATTTCATTTTTTACAATTTTTTTTCTGTGACATTTAATTTGACTCTGAATTATCTTTTGTTTTTGTTTTTCCATCAATGCGACACTTGAACTTCTACCACTCATAGGTTTTTGCAAATTATCATTTCATTTGTATATAAATTTAAAATAAAATCCTTCAATGAACGATTGTGATATTTGAGAATTCCTGCGATTAACTAAATTGGTTAATTTTAACACATCTGATTTGAATATGTTTTGATACATTTTAACAAAAAAAAACCCCACTTTAAATATTTTAGTACATCATTTGGGACACAATTGTAGTATTTACTCACCGAAGCGAGTTTTCGAATCAGAAGTACCATAATGAGTAAATGTACCGCTCGCAGACCAACAAATCGATAATCGATTTTTTTTTTCTTTGCCAGGTCAATCTTCTTTTGGAAAAGATATTCTAATAATACTTCCATTTCATTGGGAATGAGTCCTAGCATACTTTAACCTTTTTTTATGCACCACAAATGTGGTTGACAAGATTTGTAAATTGTTGTTTGGTTCTTCTCCCAGCCTCTTTCTTCGCTGTGTTTGTTTTTGCCTTTATTTCCCTTGAAATATCTCTCAATGGAGTTGTTTCCAACCTCTTTGCTACATTGCACTGTACACCGAGAAAGAAAAAATGCTGACGCAGGAGAATAAAATAAAATCAATAATGATTTGTAGACAACGATTTTCATAATAGACTATTATCGATTTTATCTATTAATTGTGGCAGCTCTAGTTGTAAAGCACTTTGAGAAAGCAACTGTTAAAGGTGCTAAACAAAATAGTTATTGTTTATTATTATTATTTAGTTGTTCACACTGTCAGGAAGGGAGGCATCACTGGTATTTGGGTGAGCGCTTAATTGTTTGTAGTCTGTGAGGATGTGAATTCTGTGCCACGTGTGGCGAGGGGCAGTGCTTTTGACTCTTGCCTCTTTAATTCCGCGCCTCAGATTTGCCCTGGATGAGCTGTAGGCATCCTGCACACGTAGTAGGAGCCACACCTCCATGTTCATCCATGGCTTCTGATTTGAAATGCGTTTTTTTTTTTGTTGGTGTTGTGACTGTCTCAACACATCTGTTAATATGGATCAGAACAGCAGAGGTATATAGATTAATGTCTGTGTCGGAGTCCAGGGTGTTCTGAGAACGGAATGCTCTCCAGTTTGTGTTGAAACTGGTGCTGTAGTAGGGCGTCTGCTCCCTCTTTCCACCCCTTCACTGTCCTCATAGATTGCTTCACTCTTTTAATGATTGGGAAATATTTAGGTAGTAAAAAATGGATATGTGGATATGTGTCCCCCTATATGGGAAAGGGGAATAGCTTGGTAGACCTTCTATGTTTGTGTAAAAGTCTCCTCTCTAGGGTAAGGGGACATTTGGGTAGTACAGATCTCAGATTTAAGTCACCGGCAACAATGAAGGAGCCGTCCAGGTGTGTGGTTTGTTTATACTTGCACATGGTTCTTTCGTGGCTAGCTTAGCATTAGCCTCTGCGTTTACATAAACAGCAGTAGTAATGATGCGAGTGAATTCACGGAACAGGTAGAGTGGTCTGCATTTAATGACTCAAAACTCCAGATTTGGTGATAACAGTATGTAACAGATAATAGTATCGGTGCACCATGTTCTGTTTACATAAATACATTCAGCCCCACCTTTTCTTTTGCCAGAGTCCATCGCTGTTCTGTCAGCCCTGAAGATACTGGTTTCCTTGAAAATTATGACATAGCAGACCGCAAGCATTTTCTGTGTAATCCACATCCGTAGTTTGGCGGTTTTATTAGTCACCGTACATTAGTGAGGAAGACGCTGGGTAGCATTGGTTGCCACAGTTGGTAGAGTGAAGGCTCAATATCTGCACCTGTACAAAATGCTCTAATATCTAGTAATGCTTGACTGTGTATGCAATGTTTGCAAGGTTATAACTTTTACAAAAAGATGAAAAGTATGTAAGTGATCACTAGTCTGGAGAGAATCCAAATCTGCTCACACAGCGCCATCTTGCTCTTTTCACAGGTCTTCCTTATGCAAATTTCAGTGGTAGGGCATGTTTAAAATTTTTTGCTCGTCTAGATGTGAGTTTTATGCGACCATGTTCAGGTGGTTTTACTAGAGTTGGAGGCAAGTCCATAGGCAGAAGAGTGCTGTGGAATCTATCTCCCCCACCTGTGGCTGCCATAAATGGGCTTTTCTTACAGCCATTCAGGGTGATGCACAGAGAACACAGACAGGCTCTGGGATGCACTCTAGATGCTCCCAAGTTGTTGTGCATCCTCTATGGCAGGTCAGAAGTTCATTGTCTTTCTGACACACTCAACCCCCAAGCAGCAGCTGGTTAAAGGTGGCAGTTTGCAGGCGTTGTTTTTATAATACACCTATGGATGGGGTTGCAAAAGTGATTCACACAGAGTTCTATGCACTAGAATGGCTAAATGGCATTCTGTGAAGGTATGCCTCATCCCAAGCATCAACTTTTCACCTTAAAACTTTCAGCAAATGGTCAAGAAATTTTGGGATTGTGAAAGAATAATTATGTAACATTGAAATTCCAGTTTTAAATTTCACCATAAAAGCCTAGATTTTGCATCATAATATTTCTTTATTGTGATTATCATTATTTTTTATTTTTTTGGAGCCAATCAGAAGGCAAAACTGCTAATGGTTATAAAATGTGCAGAAATAGTATTTCACAAGTAATAATCTGCACCTAATAGAAATATTGTCTGTGCTTTATACATTGTTTTTTTTTTTTTTTTTTTTTTTTTTTTTCTTTGCCAGGTCAATCTTCTTTTGGAAAAGATATTCTAATAATACTTCCATTTCATTGGGAATGAGTCCTAGCATACTTTTTACTTTTTTTATGCACCACAAATGTGTTGACAAGATTTGTAATTTGTTGTTTGGTTCTTCTCCCAGCCTCTTTCTTTGCTGTTTGTTTTTGCCTTTATTTCCCTTGAAATGTCTCTCAATGGAGTTGTTTCCAACCTCTTTGCTACATTGCACTGTACACCGAGAAAGAAAAAATGCTGACGCAGGAGAATAAAATAAACATGTTTGGCAGGCACACCCTTGAAGGTTTCTCTGTCGGTCAAGCCCATTAAATTTTTAATTATTTCCTCTGTGGGGTATACTGCTGTGCTTAACAGCAGCTGGCTCCATGCTGTCTCATAGCTCCAATAGTAGAAACTGTTCGACATTTGTGGTTAAAACTGTCCAAATACGTACTGCAAACAGGTTCATTTTTCAGTGCTGTTTTTTTATTTATTTATTTATTTATTTATTACACCAAGTTCATTCAGTGCTAGCCTTACAGGCAAATTGCAATGATGTATGGATGAAATGTTTCCAGAAGCAGGGAGAGCATGTGTGTTAAAACTGCAGTGCCTATGACTACATTGGCCATGTTTCCTAAAGGGGCTGCAGAACACAGACAGCACTTATGAGCTCATTTTTGTTCCTAAGTGCAGCTTTGTCTTTCAGCCTGATGCACTTAGAATCCAGATCCATTATTATTCCCTGCCCATGCCAACAGCCGTAATACAATCTGTGTTGATTTATGAGCAAAAGCGTAGTCCACATCCCAGCTCACTGCCCTCCTCCAACACTGTCTAAACATGCCTACTGGATTTGCCTCATATATTTATCATTACAATGACGTCAAATGCATTTTCATGGCCAAAACCTCTGGTTGTACACAAAGCGGCTCTTCCTGTCAAATAACCAAATGGTACAGTTCCAAAATTTGACCTGAGATGTTCTTGACATTTTCACCTTAATATCGAACTCATTTTCTTTCATGTACAGTTCTTTTGACTTTCATTAATGACAGAAAAAAAAACAAATGAGGCAAGGGGAAAGCAAAAGGAAAAAGAAGGAGAGAGATATTTAAATGAAAGACTGGAAATAATGAACACTGCTCTGAGGTGGTAGTTGCATCAATGGGAATGATTCAGGGGAGAAAAATGTAGCTTGTGTGTCTTTTAAGAGCACTGGGCTGTCTGTAGAATGCATTAGTCTGGTCGAGCAGACACAGACTGGGGTGGAGGGAGGAGCCTGACCCAGTCAGTGAGGTGGGGGTGGGGGAGTGTTAGGGCGGAGGATGGAACAGCCAAAGTCTCAGCCTCCAGCCTCCTGGCTAGACTGCTGAAAGTTATTATTGAGTTCCTGTGCAGGAACCTCCCCTCCCTTCAATACTGGTGTCTATTCAGCCTGTGTTCACTTGCTTGCTCACTCTTTGTGTGTGTGTGAGTGTGTGAGTGGATTAGCATTGAAGCATGGACTTATACCATCTTTTTTTTTTATTCGTTACATATGGCCCATAGAGAATAATCAGCATTTTATATTTAGGGCCTAAGCACTGAAAGTGCCCAGGGCTCTGTTGTTTTCCTAAGGATTATTCCATAAAAAATTATTATTAGGGCTGAAGCACTGGAAGTGTACAGGGCCCTATTATTTTCATAATGATTATTATTATTTAAGGTTTTCTTTTCCCCCTCAAGGTTTCGGGAGCAGTTGGAGCCCTTAACATGCTCAAAAATGACTGAAATTTGGCACACGTCAGTCGTTGGCCATTAGGCCCGGTTAAAGGGTCGCACGTAGGCGAGAAGGGGGGACTCTCTAGCGCCCCCTTTACACGTTACAAAAACTTGGTGCATATATTGTACATACTTGTACATCTACTACCCCTGGCCATCAACACACTTGGATGTTCTCCTCATAGCAAATAAACAAATCACAGATATGACACAAAACAATTTTTGTTTAATAGCTGAACATTCTGGCTTCATAAAATGTATATCTCCAACAAATTTAATGAAATGATAGAATACAAAAGCAATATGCCTTGAAAATAAAAAATGCACAACAAAACAAATGGGCTAAATGAAATGGGATTTACATATAGAAAAGCCAAATGAAAACCAGCACTAACACTTAAACAGAAGACAACAAGGTTACAGTGGGCTAAAGAGAAGCAATCGTGGAGTGTGGATGATTGGATGAAAGTGGCCAAGGAGATGATGCTGGAACTTTGTCCGGTGCTGTTCTAATGAAACGCATCAAGATGACTGCCTGAAGAAAACAAATTTCCCCACTCATGTATGATGTAGTTGCATGTTAGGTAAAGGACTGGGGGAGACCTCAATAGTCAATGCACAGGTGTACATTGAAATCTTGGACACTTTTCTCATTCCATTCTTAGAAAATACTTTTGGTGGTGATGAAGTAATTTTTAGGATGATGATGCATTTTGCCACAGAGCAAAACGTGTTAAAGCTTATCTTCAGGAAAGGCATATCAACTCAATGACATGGCCAGCAAACAGCCTGGATCTCGATAAGATTGAAAATTTATGGTGGAAATTTAAAGAAATTGGTCCATGACTAAGCTCTATCTTGCAAAGCTGATCTGTCAACCGCTATTGGAGAATATAGCTGGAGAACCAGCTTGATGGAGAATATTGTTTTTCATTAATAAAGTTCATGCCACAATGAAAAAAGCCAGAGGAGGACCATCAAAGTACTAAGTATGATTAAAAATAATAATAATAATAATTGATGATTCCATAATTTTTCCTTTACTTGATTTTGAAGGGAAAAAATATACCACTTTAATTAAAATTAATTCATTTATTTTGAGGGTTTCTTTTTTTTATCCAGAATGTCCAGCTATTAATCAAAAATTGTTTTGTCATACATATGGTTTGTTTATTTGCTATTAAGTAAAAAAGCTAGGTGAACATCCTCTAAATGCTGGGATTCCATAATTGTTTGCCAGGGGTTGTATGCACAAAACTCTGTACACAGATTGTTCTCATCGACCCGAACAACTTTCATGCTGACAGTAATTAGTTCCGCCCAACAGGAAGTCAGCCATTTTGGATTTTGTGAATAGTGCATGTGGTGAACTTTTAAATACTTCTCCTAGGGGATTTATGTGTCACCAAACTTGGTCAACAATATGCCAAGACATTGAAGATGCTTAAATGCGAAGGGATTTTTGATATCTCCAATGGTTTTGTCATGGTGAGGCAAAACATTTATGGTGAAAAAGGGAAAACAGGAAGTGTCTCATATATTCTGAGTGCATTGAGTGAGTTAGATTAAACTTGAGTGGTATGTTTAGTAATGGGGGCTGATCACAAGGATGTGGCTGAGTCATGGTCATAGCGCCACCAACTGGCAGCAGGAAGTGTGTCACTTAAAACAGACTTTTAAACAGTCTTCTACTATATAACTGAATCTTTATCAAATTAGGTCAGAATAATGTTGAGACACGGCTGATATAAAATTGCAGAAAAGAGCCTGGGTATCTTAAATAGGGGTTGCTGGGGTAATGCATAAAAAATTGAAACGGGAAGAGTCTCGTATCTTATAAGTGCATTGTCTGATTTAGATCAAATTGGTGTTACATGTTTGGTCATGGGGGCTATGTTGCACCCCCTTAAGTGAATGTACAATTAATTAATGACTAATAAGGATAGCATCTCTAATCATCTTCATGCACTATATCACCAAATAAGAGCTGCATATTTGGTGACCCTAATCAGACCTGAACTTGAACACATCAGTGCAAAACAAGTTATTCTACAGCACTCACTTCACTATGCATTGCTTTCCTACACCCACTCAGTGGCAATGGCACCAAAGTGCTTGGGCTAGTCATCGCTGCTTGCATCTATATTTTTGAATTTCATTCATAAAGTGAAAAATCTTACCACTCTTCATGAAATGATCACACACTTGAAATAAAAAAAAAGTATGAGTAGAGATTATGTGGCTGATGGCTGACTGTATAGCAAGCTGAGATGTGCAGCCTGTCTTCCCAGGCTGGGAGCTAATAAAACTGATAATTGTGGATTTAGATTACACAGCCGAGATATTACACATATTGCTGGTTGGGTTTGAGGCCTGAGCACCAGACCCTAATCCTGTTAACCCCATCAGATTGAGCACATTATATAAAATGTGTGTGTGTTAGGGCTGCACAATTAATCGAATATTGATCTAGATTATGATTTCGACTGTTAGAATTGTAACTTTTATTGATCACAGTTTATTTTTGAATTATAATCCAAAAGCCTATGGGAAAATCCTGTTGGATTTTTTGTCGAGGGAACCAGTGTGATGCTAACATATGGCTACAAAATAACGTCATCCCTGTGTCACCACTCTATTGGGTGATTCGGCTGTGGCTTTCCTCCTGTAAACACTGTTATTGCCTTTTCTGCATACACCCAAATTGTTTTCATTTGGTTGCCTATTGTTCTATTTGATAGCATATTTTCATTTGGTTGATGGCAATTTTATTTTTATTTATCCTATATTTTGGGTACAATTTTATTTATGTTTTGCCTATACGAGATGATGCACTTTAAGGATCAGTCTAATTTGATGCAAAGACTTGTACATTAGCAGTATAGCACAACTTGGAGGTGAAAGCAGTGGTCTGTTTTATTTAAATGTGAAGGTACAATAAAAAAGGTGTCCCTAAAATCAATGAATAATCGTGATCTCAATATTGATCAAAATCATGGTGAGTGTGTGTGTGTGTGTGTTTCAGGCGTTCTGTATTATTCTTGAGCTCCAGTCTAGCACTGACCCAGAGTCCTGCTACTGCAGCAGTCAGCCATCTTGCAGCCACAGATTTTCACCATTCTGACAATCTGAGACTGTGGGATTTTTGGATGGAGGTGAAAATGTAGTGCTTTAAAAGATGTGTGAGCCAAGTATATGCAAATGAAGGTTTTTTTAATGGAAGTCATCTGCAAAAATGTTCAGATCTCTATCTGATTAACGTCAGCCACAATGGGATTGCTGGGAGAGTTTGGTCTGACGGAAAACCCTGGCGTGTACATGATGATTTTGGTATTATGTTGGGTCAGAGCTTTGCTGTGCTCAAATTTTGTGGTTGCTATGGAGAAAAAACATTGGTCCCTACGTGATCAGAGGAGTGTTATAAAATGGTCCAGGAAAAAGACACTTCCATGAACTACATTAGGTTTGGTTTGACTTTCTTGTCTGTTTTGATTTCCTGGACAGAAATCATCATTGACTGTTGCATAAATACATCTTAAGACAATACTGCATATCTACATACCACATAATGAAGCACATGGAACACACAGCTGTCACCATTAAGAACATGCATAAAAAGAATATATATATATATATATATATATAATATAGATAGATAGATAGATAGATAGATAGATAGATATAGATATATATATATATATATATATATATATATATATATATATATAGATAGATAGATAGATAGATATATCACACACCTACCTCTATCTATCTATATATATATATATATATATATATATATATATGTATATGTGTGTGTGTGTGTATATATATATGTATATGTGTGTGTGATAGATAGAGATATTTTTATATATATATATAGAGAGAGAGAGGGAGAGAGAGGTGTGTGATATATCTATCTATATACAGTGGTACCTCTACCTACGAGCAGCTCCACCTACGAGATTTTCGACCTACGAGATGGAACACGGGGCAAATTTCTGCTCGACCAACG
>JAFFST010019263.1:2157-12400 GCA_022414735.1 Noturus placidus | reverse complement strand
ATTGGTTTGATGTTCCAAAACACTTAAGTGTGACAAACATGCAAAGGAACAGGAAATGAGGAAGGGGGCAAACACTTTTTCACACCACTGTATATATATATATATATATATATGTGTGTGTGTGTGTGTGTGTGTGTGTGTGTGTGTGTGTGTTATTATTATATTATCACATTATATTCCAAATATAACTCTACATTTCATCTGCAGCAACTGTAAGATAATCAGTCCCCAGTGTGCTGTAATGTCTGTCTGCACATGAAGAAAAATTATTCTCTTCTACATGTTGGAAGGGTTCATAATCACCACACATAACTACTTATTAAATCATAACACAAAGTCATGATGTATTTAATGTTCAAAAGTAACTAATGCTTTACTAAAACAGCTCTCTTGGGATGTTTAATTCTATAATCTTTATATTACATAGAAAGTCTGTGTTCCAGCACAATTTCTCACATTCCTTCATTACCTTAATTCCTTCCAGGATTCTCCTTCACCAATCATGTAATGAAGGCTTAGGACAGATGCAGTTGCAGTTAAGAGCTTTACTGAAGAGTATAATATCCAGCGGGCAAGGCAAAAGACAGTGGTCACATGAAAAGGCAAACAACAAAACAGCCAACGCAGAGATTCAAGGTCAAAGGAGTAAACAAATCTCAAAAACTAGGCTAACAAATACTAGATCAAGGCTAGGTACATGACAGAGAAAAGATCACCTTAACGTAATACTTCGCAAAAGCCTAGTGACTGTTCTGTCTCTTATAGTGTGTTGTGATGTTGATTGTGATCATGAACATGTGCATGTGATTAGTCCTTATGAGAAGGACTGTGTGTTGCATTGGGAGTTGTAGTTGTTGGTCATGTTTCTAGTTCACAGTGAATTCTGGGAAATAGAGTTGCTAGTTTGTCTTGACAGACATGACAGAATCCAGGCAAGACCCAGGCTTTGGAAGTTGTGTTGTCAGCGTTTGATGAGGCTTGACTTGGTGGGTCATCTTGTCTGCCTTGCTTGAGTGTGGAGCTTTGCCTAATGTGGAGCAAGGAGGTAGAACGAAGTCCTCAGCGGAGCAGGATTGCAGAGTGATGTCTTCGTTGACCGATCAGGAACAGGTGTGTTTGATCAGTCCTTATAAGAAGGTAATGTGTATGTGTGTTACATTGGGAGTTGTAGTTGTCAGCCATATTTGTAGTTTGCGGTGCATTCTGCGAAATTGAATCACTCTTTTTCCATGACATGCGATCACGATTCTAAATATTTTTCTTTTTTAAGTGCACCTTATTAGCAAACTTTGTTTAGAAACTTTATAATTAATGTGGCTGTATACTTCTGGAGCAGATCTCCATAACATATGGTAATGTATGGGAGGCAGAATGAAAGTGCATAAAATTGATCTATTATATGGTTTCAGGAAGTGTGATCATGAAGCATAGCTGTAGTATAGGTCCACAGTTCGAATAAACAGAGATGGGTCAAATACAATGAGGAACATGAGCTGAAAATCAAGAAACTATGACTTAATGTAAAACGAGGAGTCTTTGCAATAAATGACAAAAACAAGTGTATACAGTGCATCCGGAAAGTAATCACTTTTTCCACATTGTGTTATGTTACAGCCTTATTCCAAAATGGATTAAATTAATTATTTTCCTCAAAATTCTACAAACAAAACCATATAATGACAACGTGAAAGAAGTTTGTTTGAAATCTTTGAAAATTTAAAAATAAAAAACAAAAAAATCACATGTACATAAGTATTCACAGCCTTTGCATTGACACTCAAAATTGAGCTCAGGTGCATCCTGTTTTGACTTATCATCCTTGAGATGTTTCTACAAATTGATTGATTTACCACCTGTGGTAAATTCAGTTGATTAGAAATGATTTGGAAAGGCACACACCTGTCTATATAAGGTCCCACAGTTAACAATGTATGTCAGAGCACAAACCAAGCCATGAAGTCCAAGGAATTGTAGACCTCCGAGACAGGATTGTATTGAGGCACAGATCTGGGGAAGGGTACAGAAACATTTCTGAAGCATTGAAGGTCGTAATGAGCAAACTGGCCTCCATCATCTGTAAATGGAAGACGTTTGGAACCAGCAGGACTCTTCCTAGAGCTGGCCGCCCGGCCAAACTGAGCGATCGGGGGAGAAGGGCCTTAGTTGGGGAGGTGACCAAAAACTTGATGCTCACTCTGACAGAGCTCCAGCGTGTCTCTGTGGAGAGAGGAGAACCTTCCAGAGGAACAACCATCTCGGCAGCACTCCACCAATCAGGCCTGTATGGTAGAGTGGCCAGAAGGAAGCCACTCCTCAGTAAAAGGCACATGACAGCCAGCCTGGAGTTTTCCAAAAGGCACCTGAAGGACTCTCAGACCAAAACTTGAACAAAGATTGAACTCTTTGGCCTGAATGGCAAGCATCATGTCTGGAGGAATTCAGGAATCACTCATCACCTGGCCAATACCATTCCTACAGTGAAGCATGGTGGTGGCAGCATCATGCTGTGTGGATGTTTTTGAGAAGCAGGAACTGGGAGACAAGTCAGGATCGACGGAAAGATGAATGCAGCAATATACAGAGACATCCTTGATGATTGTCTACTCCACAGTGCTCTAGATCTCAGACTGGGGCAATGGTTCATCTTACAACAGCACAATGACACTAAGCACACAGCCAAGATAACAAATTAGTGGCTACAGGACAACTCTGTGAATATTCTTGAGTGGCCCAGCCAGAGCCCAGACTTGAACCCGATTGAACATCTCTGGAGAGATCTGAAAATGGCTGGGCACTGACCCTCCCCATCCAAACTGATGGAGCTTGAGAGGTCCTGCAAAGAAGAATGGGAGAAACTGCCAAAAAATAGGTGTCAAGCTTGTAGCACCATACTCAAAAAGAGATGAGGCTGTAAATGGTGCCAACGGTGCTTCAACAAAGTATTGAGCAATGGCTGTGAATACGTATGTACATGAGGTTTTTTTTTTGTTGTTTTTTTATTTATTTTTAATAAAATAACTTCTTTTAGGTTGTCGTTATGGTGTATTGTTTGTAGAATTTTGAGGAAAATAATTAATTTAATCCATTTTGGAATAAAGCTGTAACATAACAAAATGTGGAAAAAGTGAAGCGCCATAAATAATTTCCGGATGCACTGTATACCCTTGTTTCTGTCATTTATTGCAAAGACTCATCATTTTATATTAAGTAATAGTTTATTGAGTTTCAGCTCTTGTTCCTCATTGTATTTGACCCATCTCTTTCTGGATGCACTGTAGACAAACTAATCAAAGGATGTACACAGTACAGATGAACACATTAGGGTAAGCAACCAGTGAAAGGACAGGACATAGACTAGAACATAAACAAATGCACATGGCAATACAAACAGAAGCACATGACTTGAAGTCAAAAGTACACAAACAGAAGCATATAAATGTGCCATGAAGTTGAGACAGATCTGATGCAATTTCTTCATTAAATCAATAAATGAATTATCCAAACTGGCAATCATATGGCAGCAGCATAAAATTGTGCAGACACAGATCAAGAGCTTCTGTTATTGTTCATATCAAATATCAGAATGGGGAAGAAATTTGATCTCAGTGACTTTCACTGTGGTACAGTGTTGGCCTTGTCCAAGAGAGAGGTCAGAGAAAAAGGCCAAACTGGTCTAAGCTGACTGGAAGGTTGTGGAAATTCAAATAATGATTCTTCACTACTTTGGTGAGCAGAAAAGTATTGTAGAATGCACAAAACATCAAACTGTGAGGTGGATGGGTTACAACAGCAGAAGACCACATAAGATTTCACTTCTGTTTGCCAAGAACAGGAATTTGAGGCTACAGTGCGCACATACTTGTAGTAACTGGACAATTGAGGATCACCTGTTTTTTCCACCCTCAGTCTTCATCTGTCTAGTTATAGTGAGCCTGTGTCTACTGTAGCTGCAGATTCCATCCTAACCTTCATTACTTGGATTACCTGACAGAATACTTCGCGTCTAAGGAAACCAAGCAAACCATCCCTGCTTTGGATTCAATCCAGTTTCCTCAGTGGAGTGTAGTAGATCTCCCAGAGCCGTATGATGGGTTTTCTGGTTACCCTGAATACTTGCTTGTGAACTGCCAATTCTACTTTTCAAGCCTAGCAGAACCCAAGCCCGGTGAGAAGCAATGGCTAAGGTTCCTGGTGTCCTGTTTTTTTGGCCCAGCCCACCAGTGGCCACAGTGTCTAGTGGCCATAGGATCCATGGGACTTAAGACTGTAACTCAGTTTCTGGGACTATTCGGGATGGTGTTCGGCAGTCCAGAATCCAGGGCCATCCTGGAGGATCTTTTGGGGGATGCCTGTCTCACAGATAAACCTGACTTGCTGTTCACTAACTTTTATGAGCAGGCAAACTGGGTGACCTCCTCCCCACAGCTTCTGCCTAAGACCCACTATGTGGTCTCTGCCGAGCTCCAGACAGAGGTCAATATGACAATCTCATATCCAGAGCTCTAGCCGGAGGTCAACTTGGCAACCTCATCTCCAGAGCTTCAACCTGAGAGCCACGAGGTACTCTCACCTGCAGAGCTCCAGACAGAGGTCAACGTGGCGACATAATATCCAGAGCCCCAGCCAGAGGTCAACGTGGCGACCTCATCTCCAGAGCTTCAACCTGAGACCCATGAGGTAGTCTCGCCTGTAGACCTCCAGCATGAGACCCACGAGGCGGTCTCATCTACAGAGCTCCAGCATAAAGTCAAGTTCCTGCTAGAGGTCAACGAGGTGACCTCCCAAGCCATGTTCCTGTCAAAGGTCGAAGACATGACCTCTCAAGCCCAGTTCCTGTCCAAGATCGAAGAGACGACCTCTCAAGCCCAGTTCCTGTCCAAGGTCGAAGAGACGGCCTCTTAAGCCAAGGTCCTGTCTGAGGTCAAAAAAGGGTCTCTCAAGCCAAGTTTCTGTCCGAGGTCAAAGATACAGCCTCCCAAGTCATGTTCCTGTCTGAGGTCAACAAGGCAACCTCCCACGCAGAGTTCAAGCTAAAGGTCGACAAGGTGATCTCCCATGCCAATTACCAATCAGAGATCGACAATGTGAACTTCCACAGCAAGTTCCAGTCTCAAACCAACCAAGTTATGCTCATGCTTGATTCTGTTGACATGACCATCCAAGTTCTCCTCATGCCTGAAACCGACATGACAACCAACCAAATTATGCTCAAGCCTGAGTCTGTTGACATGACCAACAAAGTTCTCCTCATGCCTGAAACCGAAGTCACGACCAACCGGGTTCTGTTCATGTCTGAAACTGAAGTCACGACCAACCAGGTTCTGCCTATGCCTGAAACCGATGTCACGACCAACCAGGTTCTGCTCATGCCTGATGCCGATGTCACGACTAACTAAGATCTGCTCACACGGACAATCAATTCTGATCACGCCGAAGTCTGTTGACATGGCCAATCAAGTTCTGATCACACCCAAGTCTGCTGACACGGACAACCAAGTTCAGCCTGCAGAGTCAATGGAGTATGATGCTCCACTGAGGACGTCACTGTGCCTTCCTGCTCTGCTGAGAACACTGCTCAGTCTCCCAGATCAACTGAAAACATTTTGCCCAAAGGGCCAGGACTGCCAAGGGTGTTCTGGCGCACCGGGAAGAGTGCCCTTGGGGGCCTTGTCACAATTTCCCCTCAGTGTGGAGTGTGCTTGGAGACCCAAAAAGCAGTGTATGTTTTGTTCATTTGTTTTGGTTTCAAAATTGAAAAACAAAATACAAATGTGACTACACCATTAATGTAGCCATATATATATATATATATATATATATATATATATATATATAAATGAAAATTGAGAATGTGATTGGACACTATTTTAGCATAATACGATATATTGTTTTTGATTGAGGAATGGCATCCAGATTACTTCTATGGCAACCATATGATAAGCAAGTAACTACGTATGTTATTTCCGAGAAATTGACAAATAAAATTAGCATTCAATAATATTTATTTTGAAAAGAAAACCAAAAGCTGATTCAAGCCTTGACCTTTCTCTTTTCTCTTCCTTCACATTGTCTGTGGCTGTCTCCGAAATTGCTTATTGTAACAGCACGTACTCCATTCGATGCAGTACCTACTTCATGGCCGTTGAAACAGTACACAATACTCAATATGTGTTTAGTATGAATTAAATCCCGGACATACTACATCCGCCATGTTGACTTTGCCATATGACCTTCAACATAATCATAAACACAAAAATCTTAAAGGGACCACCAGATTAAAGCAACTGCACTAATGGCAAAATGCAGATCAGGAAAGCTAAATTAATTAGATATTTTATGTGGGCAGTGTTATCAGGCTGAGGTAAATTCGTTGCCGTTAGCTTGGCTGGCTAAGGCATGATGGAGATCACAAAATTCTTTTTTAAATGCTGTAATAACTGTTTTTTTGTTTAAAATTCAACAAGCTAAAAATTTATTTTGGTATTGTTAAATAAGTCCTGCTTAACCAAGGATTAATACTTAAAAAGATCTGTCATCTTCCACATTTTTTTTCTGAACTCATGCGCACCAGTCCTACTGCATTAAGGGAATTTTCATGTAGTGTCCATTGGTTGCACACTTAAAAATCTCGCCAGAAAAAGTGTGCCATCCGGTTATTTCTTGACTACTGTTGCTCACCTAATGAGAATTCAGACATACCCCTCTGGTGTACTGCTTTTCACTTACTGTGTAGTAGGGTATTATGCAATTTTGGGAACAGCCTGTGTCTTTAATTCAAGTCTGGTTCTGGTTTGATTTGTATCTTAAATTTAGTTCACACACAGGGGAGTAAATTATTTGGATGAACAACTGGCATTTGGAAAAAGCCATCTGTTGGACATATAATACAAGGCAATTAAAACAACACATTGCCTAATAGAATGCTAATTAAAATAATGAACATCATATTTTTTTCTGCCTTGTGAGTTTATCAGATCAGTCATTGCTTCCTTATGCATAAACAAAGGCCATACAGCAAATACCCACACTATCCATAGTCAATAATGTCCAATGTAACAAAAATAAATATTTCAGGAAAAAAAAAATTCTTATGAAGCATCATATCATCATCTGTTCAATAACAAATAGGTGACTATGCAGTGACTGAACAGGAATGAATGTGCAGTACTATGTTAACGCCTCTGTCACTACTAGTAACTACTAATGAATTCTGTGTAATTGCTCAATAACAAAGTAATGGCATGCTTGTTACCAGGCTGGTTTGAATATTTTAGATACTGCTGATGTCTTGGGATTCTTACACACAACGATCTCTAGATCTTCATAATATCCAGTGAGTGACAATCCTGTTGGCATTCTTGAAGAGAGAGGTCAAAGTAGAAGGACAGACTGGTTACTGGCAACTGTTAACTTCTAATGAATACTGAGTAATTACCAGTAAATAATAGTGAAGTAATTGTTTGGTAGTTCATTATAAAGTAAGAAATAATTATTGTGTCTTATACTATATCTCCTGGAGTACAATTAACTAACTAGTAATTAGTAATGTGTTATCATGTGTTTCACATTAGCATATTGTACCAGACCCTTGTTATCTCCTAAGGAAAGAGACAAAGTAACACTGCAGTCGTTATCCAACAGATATAAGTTACTTACAGTATCTCCCAAAAGTGAGTACACCCCTCACATTTTTGTAAATATTTGATTATAACTTTTCATGTGACAACACTGAAGAAATGACACTTTGCTACAATGTAAAGTAGTGAGTGTGCAGCTTGTATAACAGTGTAAATATTCTGTCCCCTCAAAATAACTCAACACACAGCAATTAATGTCTAAACCACTGGCAACAAAAGTGAGTACACCCCTAAGTGAAAATGTCCAAATTGGGACCAAAGTGTCAATATTTTGTGTGGCCACCATTATTTTCCAGGACTACCTTAACCCTCTTGGGCATGGAGTTCACCAGAGCTTCAGAGGTTGCCAATGGAGTCCTCTTCCACTCCTCCATAACGACATCACGGAGCTGGAGAATTTTAGAGACCTTGTGTTCCTCCACCTTCCATTTGAGGATGCTCCACAGATGCTCAATAGGGTTTATGTCTGGAGACATGCTTGGCCAGTCTATCACCTTCACCCTCAGCTTCTTTAGCAAGGCATTGGTTGTCTTGGAGGTGTGTGTGGGGTCGTTATCATGCTGGAAAACTGCATACTGATCATACTCTGCTTCAGTATGTCACAGTACATGTTGGCATTATATTACAATAACCATTATTGCACATTCATGCAGTTACCAAACAAAACTGCTATAACTGTTCATAGCTAAAGCATAAACATGGCAAAACACATGGGAGTGCAGGTTTATCTACCTGTTTTAAATAAATTAGCAATTCACTGAAGACACTATGCTATGAATAAGACAAATTCAAATTCATTCCATAAGAAGAGAACGTGCACCAAGCACATCTGGCCACTTCTGCTGCAGTCCAACAACAACAGCAAACAAAAAAAAAATTGTCAATAGGCTACATAAACTACTGCAGCATTAAATGTAAGTAAAAAAAAAAAAAGGTCAGATGTTTACCCAGGCTTTTACTATACATCATTCACTGGCTAATTACATTAAATTAAATTAGAACCACGTTAAAAAGAGTTTTATAATATACAATTTACAGCCTCATTCTTGATCTGCTGCTCAAATGCTTTGAACATGTCCGAGCACTGACTAGCACAAGACAGCAAAGCAAACAAACATGTATTTATTCTCTTCTTTATCTTTTAAGCACTGAAGAAACATGGATATTTTGATGTAGATATTATCAGTACTTACTAACACACTGATTGGCAGAGTTTGCAGTGGCACGAGCCCACGGACGGTCTCGGTAGAATGGGGCACAGTGTTGGCAATCTGTCCCAGCAGTATAGTGCTCACACACACACACCGAACGGCCTTGCTCATTTGGCACACACTCGCTGGCATGCCCATTACACTTGCATCTGTAGTTTGACAAAGAGACCATGATGTTGAGTAGTATGTAAAAAAAAACAACAACAATGCTTTTGTTTTGGGTAAATAGCAACACATAGAAGAACTAATGCATAAACATTTGTTGAGAATTTAATGGAAAAGACAGTTGTGCATTTTAGATCTGTTTAGATTTTCTGTTCTTTCATAATGCCACAAGGTCATCAGCAACTAATTCAAGATAATTATACTCATGTTTTGCTGTCTAAACTAAATGACCACCCATAGATACAAACACACACACACAAACACATACAGACACATGCTCCCCCACACCACACACACAGCATTCCCCCTTAACAATATCCTGTTTACACTGTAAAAACATTAAGCAAAACAAACTTTTTTCTGCTGCAGAGCAGATTGTAGGTTTCTGCTAATGTCTCTCTGTCTCTCATCAAATACATCTCAGTATTCTACAAATGTATAATTGTTTGTGTTGCATGTAACTCTGAAGAGTGCAGATGTGTGTGGGTGTATTTGTATGTAAATGACTTTGACACTGACACACAATCTTAACGGATTTTTGTGGTTCTGTGGGCATCAGTGTGCCATGTTGTGTGTGTGTGTGTGTGTGTGTGTGTGTGTGTGTGGGAATGAACATCACCTTCCCCCCACAGAAAAGTCAGAGATGGCATAAAAGTAGGAGCGTAGCACTTTTGCATCCTTGAAGAACTCGTCTCCAAAGGTGTTCAACCTGTTCAAAGAGATCAGCAGGTCTGTAGCTGTCACCCATTCCTGGTATAGACAGAAAAGGGAGAACAAAATAAGTTGAGGAAAAGACATCCATTCATTTTGAGTCATTGCTAGTGATTGAGGGTCATGGTGGATCTAGAACTAGAACTCATGTACACTCTGGTTGAGATGCCAGTTTACGCACTGTTACAACTCGCTATCTTGGGGGGGGGGGGGGTTTTTTTGTGCTGTAACATTCTGTGCAGGTCCGAACTCCCTTCCAGACTTTCCAGCCTGCCTTGCTCCCGCCCCCTTGATGACCTCACTGATTGGTGGCCATTTTTAAAGAGGAAGACAGCGTGAGACGGTGTGGGATGTTGGAGGTGTTTGCTGATTTGTGGTTAGGAGATTGTTTGATTTGTGTGCGTTTGCCCTTGTGGCTAACTCTGTATTTTGACTACTGTTCTGGTATTTTGACTTGTGCCTGGTGTTCGACTTTGAATTTGGTTAACCCTATATTGTTATTGAGTATTCTCTTTACTT
>JAFFST010019203.1:0-10903 GCA_022414735.1 Noturus placidus | reverse complement strand
ATAAGAGAGGAGAGAGAGAGAGAGAGAGAGAGAGAGAGAGGGTGAGAGAGAGAGAGAGGGAGAGAGAGAGGGAGAGAGGGGAGAGAATTATAATTCAAAATGTCTTCCTGTTCACTATATATGCTCAGTACATAGTGTAGAACAGGGAGGAGTTTAAGACCCTGCGAAGTAGTGCGTTATATCCACTAATAACTGACCATTCCAGCTGAATGTTGGGACTAAAGCAGTTCCTGGAATATGTATATATATATATATATATATATCGGGTCCCGCCAGGGCCATGTGTGTGTGGAGTTTGCATGTTCTCCCCGTGTGTCGGGGGTTGCCTCCGGGTACTCCGGTTTCCTCCCCCAGTCCAAAGACATGCATGTTAGGCTGATTGGCGTGTCTAAAGTGTCCGTAGTGTATGAATGTGTGTGTGAGTGTGTATGTGATTGTACCCTGCGATGGACTGGATGTACCAGTGTGTGGTACAAGGTGTACCCCGCCTTGTGCCCCATGCTCCCTGGGATCGGCTCCAGGTTCCCCGTGACCCTGAAATGGAGTAAGCGGTTGAAGATGGATGGATATATATATATATATATATATATATCTCAAAACTTTTAAGTTTTGCATGTCACCTCCATGTAAATTTTGCCGCAGATCAGAACTGGATTAAACAGGTATTATCTGATCATAACCGGTGGAGTTTACTGCATTAGATCATGTTCACTTTACGTTAAGTGAATTTATGTTTTGGATCAATAAACGATATGTTCTGTTGTGTCAGTAGCCTAATGGCTCGAGTGTGTGAGAATATGAGTATAGACTGTACGTAATGAGAATAAATTGTGACTCAATCAGGGCTTTGAATTGAGCTGTTGGGTGCCGATACTTCCCTTCCCTGACAAAGGATGGTCTCATCATGTCTGCGTGCTTTCAGTCATCGTTAATGACTCGCCTCATCTTTGTTGACACGGTGAACCAGAATTGGTGCTTTTATAACTGTCGAGCGTTTGGACATGGAATTGTGCGTTCGGCTTGATGGCGGATGCTTTGTGTTTTTTCTTTGTGACACTTGTTTGCCTTTATTGCCCTCCGCCCTCGCCGCTGCTTCTCTGCCTCGACTCAAACACTTAAACGCTGCTTATTGACGGCCATTGTGCCTGACCTGCGTGTCCCTTTCTCTCTGCGTCTCTGTCAGTTTGTCAGCATGTTCTGATAAGCGCAGGTTGTGGAGATAAAGTCCTCCTTCCTTTCCTCTTACAGGTTCGCCTTTGACCTTTGGGTCAGGCCGGATTGACGTCGACCTAGCGTTGGGGAAAGATTTTTTTTCTGCTTGCATTTATAGATGAGTGTTCTCTCACTGGCTCCAGAAACTGGTGTCCATTTGTCTTCGTGTGCTGTCCAGGGTGAACACAGGATGACCCATCTCACTTTCGGCTCAACGTTCAGTCGTTTTCTCATCGCCTCAGGTCATCTTTTAATGCTTTCATGAAAGCAGGAGACTTCAGCATCTTAGAATTGTGCCTGACTCTCTCTCTCTCTGAGTCATTTGTGAACGTCCCATGACATCACCTATATGGGTAAACGTGTAAGATTACGACATGTCATTTGTTAACAAATAAAAATTGTTAGCCTGTAAGAGGAATAAAATGCTCACGGTGCATGCTGTTTTGGGAGGGGAAAAAAATCAAAAATATTCATTTCAGTCTTGACACTGAATTATTATATGAAAGGACCTTATACTTCTAAATATCGGTGTGAAGTCTATAGACGCCTGAGTGTGTAAGAGTATATTACATAACTTTAACAAACCTACATAGCATGCCTAAAACCTGCATCAAGATATTAGCTATGATGGATATTTAAAAGTCTACACACCCCCATTACAATAGATACTAAAAGTCTACACACCCTGTTACGATAGATTAAAAGTCTACCCAACCCCGTTACAAAAGATACTAAAAGTCTACACACCCCGTTACGATAGAGACTAAAAGTCTACACACCCCATTACAAAAGATACTAAAAGTCTACACACCCCCGTTGCGATAGATACTAAAAGTCTACACACCCCCATTATGATAGTTACTAAAAGTCTACACACCCCGGTACAATAGATACTAAAAGTCTACACACCTCCGTTACAATAGAGACTAACAGTCTACACCCCCATTACGATAGATACTAAAGGTCTACACACCCCGTTGCAATAGAGACTAACAGTCTACACCCCCATTACGATAGATACTAAAAGTCTACACACCCCGTTGCGATAGATACTAAACGTCTACACACCCCTGTTGCGATAGATACTAAAAGTCTACACATCCTCATTACGATAGATTTTAAAAGTCTACACACCCCCATTACGATAGATACTAAAAGTCTACACACCCCGTTGCGATAGATACTAAAAGTCTACACACCCTCATTATGATAGATACTAAACGTCTACACATCCCTGTTGCGATAGATACTAAAGGTCTACACACCCCCATTACGATAGATACTAAACGTCTACACACCCTCATTACGATAGATACTAAACGTCTACACACCCCTGTTTTTACATGATTATTTTGGACATGATTTTAAAAGGGGTGTATAGACTTTTTAATATCCATTGCACATATCTAGCTCACGTTCTAACTTACGAGTTGCCTATAATGGACACCTTTAACTAGCTAACTTTGTTCAGCTTTGTTCAAGAGTTCCACCATGTGAAAGTGTGTGTTTAGCCAAGTAGCACTCCTTGCCTTTTAGTGCTAATCCATAATAATAAGCGCAGAACGTTTCAACTTGAGTCTTCAGTCAGATTGTAACCAAGCAGCGTTTTCTATATCTCTTCATATGGCACTCGTTTTAAATTCCATGCTTTTTCTACACTCACGCTGCTCTCTTCACTGATGATCATTTATATTTATTTCCCTTCAATGGCCGTGTCATGTGTATAGCAATTCTGCCACGCGCCATGCTGTTATATCACCGATCCCACGTGTGTGTTGCGTCTAGAAAATGGGTTTATGTCTAACGGCCTCCATTCGACTCCGTACACACGAAATAAGCCTCTGATGGGAGGTTAGTTTGTTTAGACTCGTATTATAGTGATATCTTTATGGTGTTCTTTATAGAGATGTGGAAATAGTAGAGTGTAGATGGCATGTGTGTGTGTGTGTGTGTGTGTGTGTGTGTGTGTCTGTGTGTTGTGTACTTGTAGGGGACGATGTGCATTGAAGTGAACTGTAAGGGCTTTCACAGCGGCTGGAGGTCATAAAATAACAGACATTGGCCCGTTAATGGGGCTGTCAACACATCAAAGTGTGTGTGTGTGTGTGTGTGTGTGTGTGTGTGTGTGTGTGTGTGTGTGTGTGTATGTGTATGTGTATGATGGTAGAGGGCAGGCCAGCTTCCTCATAGTCACAAACGCTTTCATTTTTGGCACTCGTGCTCCCTGTCAGGACTCAATGATCCACACATATTGCTTCATTCTCCATCATAGGAGACATATCACTGATGCTGAAAACACACACACACACACACACAGATGCACACACAAATGTATGTTCTTAAATGTTCAATCAGCGCCAAAATTACGCTCGACTTGTATTATCATTATGTTTGTCATCTCAACTGCGACGATTTGAGGAAACAGTGTGTGTTCAATATAACTGTGTGTGTGTGTGGGGGGGGGGGGGGGGGGGGGGGGGGGTGGCTCAGCACAGATGGGATTACAGAGATTTACCCAGTGTGATACGATCAGCCCTTTATGATCAAGCTGACCTTTATATACACACACACACACACACACACACACGCCGGCTAATCTGCTCCTACCTCTCCACAGTTTCCTCCACGTTCTCCGGTTTCCTCCCATACCCCAAAAAACATGTGAATTAGCTAAGATTAATTGTTCCTAGGTGTGTGTGTGTGTGTGTGTGTGCTTGGTATCCTGTATTGTATCCATGGTATCCATGGTGCATTCAAAGTATGAGACTTTGGTAAATAGAAGCAAGGAAGCAAGATTCGACATAGATTTGCAGCTCAATCAAGCTAATCTTGCAAATCAAAACAAATGATTGAAACAAACCAAGGAAATGAACTCCACGTGTAGATCGATCGGCCAGAGTAATGGCCTTCGAAGTTACGAGAATGTTTTGTTGCATAAAACGTAGAAAACGTGTCGATTCCTCATTACCAGGGATGAAACCGTCAGGGAGTGAGTGGAGTCAGATGCAGGTGCAGGGTTATTTTAGTAAAAAAATCAGACAAATGATCCAATTTAAAAAAAAAATATTCAAAAAAAAGCAAGGGGTTAACGAGGGCAAGCACGGAACAAAGATGAAGCACTTTGGAAAATGTTTAAAAGGTGCGTTTGACTAGAAACAGGTGCGTTTCGTCAGAAATGAGGCGACTGAGAGCATCCGACTGAGTCACGTGACACGGTGTATAGTCTGTGAGGGGTTAAAACACCAGATGCGAATAAATATTTTTTAAACACGCTCAACTGAGGCACGAAAACTACGCCGGGAACGCATTTCGCTTCATAATCGCTGCCTCTTTCTGATCTTCTTACGTTAGTTATGTAAAATTCTATGTAATATCACACCACCAGGGGGCAACCTGTGTCTGTCTGATTCATTTTCCGCAACTGACAGTACAGATAGCGATTTTTGCATATATATATATATATATATATATATATATATATTTTTTTTTTTTTTTTTTTTAAATCATAAACAACCCAGGGTTATTATAGCTTTAAAAACAGTCCTAGTTTTTTTTAATTATTATTATTTATTTATTTATTTATTTGTTTATTTTTTATTTTTTTTGATGTAGAAATAATTTCAATTTCATTTTTACCTTTCGAACATCATTACCTTTAGTTTGTGTTTAGTTTCAGTAGAGTTTTAGTTTGGAAGATCAGATCACGGTAAGTAAAAAAAAAAATCCCAAATCGGGCGCTGTCTTTAATTACCTATTAATGTCGCCGTTCCACCCGCTACTAAATCGCTGCTGTGCCAAGGAGCTCTAATACACGTTACTCTGCCATCTACTGGTCATTTATGTTTCAGCAACACCGATGGATCCACTCCGATGTTTTTAAGTCAGCCATCCCACATTTTCAATACGAAAACGTGTTTTATTCTCTGCAATTCTATATTTAATTGTTGTTGGTATTGCTGATGGACGTCATAGTTGCAGTTTTAGTGTTTGTTTATTTGGGAACTCATTTTTATTTTTATCTAGTTTTCGTGATGTAACCATATATGTTAACGATAACAACCGTGAAGCGACCGCTTATAGCCAAACACCGTCCTGCTACAGTACTACAGTTTCACCGAGAGATCAATCACGTCCTCATTGGCGGACATTTTAAAGAATCCAGAGATCCTTGTACACTTCGGGAAGTTTCAGCCTTTTGGATCTTGACTTGAATGTTGTTTGTCCATCCATCCATCCATCCATCTTCAACCGCTTACTCCTTTTTCAGGGTCACGGGGAACCTGGAGTCTATCCCAGGAGGCATCGGGCACAAGGCAGGGTACACCCTGGACAGGGTGCCAGTCCATCGCAGGGCACAATCACATACACACTCACATTCATTCACTACGGACACTTTAGACACGCCAATCAGCCTAACATGCATGTCTTTGGACTGGGGGAGGAAACCGGAGTACCCGGAGGAAACCCCCGACACACGGGGAGAACATGCAAACTCCGCACACACATGGCCCCGACGGGACTCGAACCCTGGACCCTGGAGGTGTGAGGCGAACGTGCTAACCACTAAGCCACCGCGCGCCCGAATGTTGTTTGTTTTTATTATTATTATTATTATTATTATTTCTAGTTTGTTCTTTTTATCATTGGTTTTCTTCAGTTTTTTATGAATTTCGGAACACTGTTGCTTTTTACGTCCCGCACCGAAACGCAAACCCTTCATCGCTCTCGGTCGCCTGTTGTTATCGTTACGGATGTTTTATATTTATATACTGCATATTTATCCATTTTAAGTGCTGACCTCCAAGTTCTTGTTTTCTGCTTCCTCAGTTGTTGTTATTATTGTTGTTTGTCTTTAGTTGTAAAGAAAATAAGTCATTATTTCAAAGTAAATGACGGACGGTTTTCTTCCTGCGTCCATGGTTTCTGACAGTAAGGTCATAGTTTATGATGAAGAAGGCCATTGAGTCCAAACGAACCAAACAAAATGGCTCCAGCGAGGATTGAAGCGGCCGCGCTTTGCTTCGCTTCTTTATCAGCGTGTCCACTTATTTACTGGTTGTTTACACCGTGAGTTATTGTTCAGAAAATGGTGTCCGTATATGGTTGGGCTGATGAAATGGTAATGTGTGTGTGTGTGTGTGTGTGTGTGTGTGTGTGTTTCAGAGAGATGATTGAGGCTAAACTGTAGCTCACAGCTGAATGCGTGCATTATCATTCCTGCGAAGTGTAGTGCACGGTACAGGCATGTCGAGAGCACCGGCCTGAGGCAGCGATGACAAAGACTAATGAGCCATTGGTCTTCCCTTCATCTCGCCTAACGCTTCATAAAAACACTGATGACCTGCTTGGCTTACACACACACACACACACACACACACACACACACACAGACGCACGCACACACACACACTTCTGAAAACCTATTACACTAGAGCAGAAACTCTGGTGTTATTACTTATAACACAGCACTGTGTTATAAATTCTTGATTCTGATTGGTCAGGAGGTGTTGGTTAAATTGCTATAAGAGCAGCTCTGACAGTACTTCAGGTTTATACTGTATTATATTCTTGACACGTTAGCATTTCTATAGTAACGTCTTACACGTGTAAGGGATGAGTCTTTATTGGTCAAGTATATATATTACGTCAGAATGAAATAGTTTTTCTTCGCATACCCCAGCATGTCAGGAAGTTGGGATCAGAGTGCAGGGTCAGACATGATACAGCGCCCCCTGGAGCAGAAAGGATTAAGGACCTTGCTGTATCACCTTGATATGATACAGCTCCCCCTGTAGCAGAGAGGTTTGCTCAGGGGCCCGTGATACAGCACCCCCTGCAGCAGAAAGGGTTAAGAGCCTTGCTTAGGGGCCCAACAGAGGCAGCTAAGCAGTGCTAGGGCTTGAACCCCCGACCTTCCGATCAGTAACCCGGAGCCTTATCCATCAAGCCACCACTGTCCCAGTGGTGATATTTGGTGTGTTTATGTGTTTTGGAGTTTATGGTTTCTCGTTATTCTGTAACTGTGTCAGGTTTTTTTTTTTTCTCTTCATCGTATTAAGTTCCAGAGAGAGTAAAGAGAGACTAGTGAGGGAAGGACTTTCATAGCTGCTATAACGTTTTCAGGACGTTTCCACAACAAATCATAGTCAGGTATCAATCTGACAAAATCATTTTTCCGTCTTCTCCCAGCCCATAGACGTTCACGGTGGCGATTGCTCGAGATCACAAGAGGCCTGCAGTATGGTTGCACTTAAACTCATCCGTGTCGAAGGATGTTGAAGAATCAGCGCTGTTTGCCGTTAACATCAAAAAATTAAAATAAAATAATACATTTACATTTACATTTATTCACTTAGCAGACGCTTTTATCCAAAGCGACTTACAAATGAGTAAATAATAAATCCATCTTTGTACACTTTTCTTCGCTCTACTAACTCTGAAACTTCTCTGTAACAAGGGTTTTAGCTTTATGGTATTCTTAGATCGTAGCTAGCTTTCGACGCTAGCTACTTGTTCTAGCGTGAGGATATGTTTCTCGACAGTGACGAAATCTAAACACTGCTCGTAAATGTCAGTCAAAGGGAGTGTGAAATTTGACGTGTCCTGCTAATTTCATCGAATGCACCGTCCTGCAACTCATACGAACGGTTATTTGTCGTAATAAAGTAGCGTCAATGCTGTGATCCGTTCCTTTAACAAAAAATTGACCTCGGATCTGCTCGCGTCTTACGCTTAAAAGGGTTCGACTTTTATGAATCCCGGTCGATTTCATTACCATGTGTTAGCGGGGTTTATATAACGGCGTTGAGTGAATGAAGATCGGGTCGGTGGGGAAGATTAGAAGGCGCTCTAATTGTAGTGTGCTTTACACCGGCTACTGTGCACACCGAGCGAGGGATCGATCGGGATGGAGAAGTGAAATAATCATAAAATGGAGGAAGAGGCAGCGCGGTGCGGCCTCGTTACCAGAGGAATGATGTATTGATCGTGTCTGACAGGGCGGCGCGGAGCCCATCGATCCTCCCTGTGAGTGTGTGTGTGTGTGTGAGTGTGTGTGTGTGTGTGATTCATTCCAGGCTGGCAGGGTCACCGAGACACCCGACCACTGTAGGGAAATGAGCTCATCACAAATGCAGACGGAGAGATGGAGGACAGGACAGTATAGAATGCTGAAGAAAGACATGTGCATGCAGAACTTTTGTTTATTCATTTTAAACCTGTAGCATCAAAATAAGTTGAGAAATTATTCATGATGCATGTTAAGAACCAGTTAAGACTTCATACTGGAAATAATTGGAAATAATTGGAATATTATTTATATATATATATATATATTAAATATATATATACTGTATATCAACCCATTTATTTTGAGCACCACCCTTGTGAATGATCTGTTACTATAGAAATGATAACAGTTAAAATGGTCATGTGATGTTTATAGTTTATGGAAGGAGTCTCCAGTGTCTGTATATATAAACGTTATAAACGTTTCCATAGACGTTAAACATCACATGACCACGGTTGCACCTTTTTCAACCCGTTTATTTTGAGCACCACAATAAAAGCCCCTGTGATTAATCTGTTACTATAGAAACGATAAGCTATAGTAAAGAGTGCGTTAGTATAAACCTGTGATTTGCACCCAGAACGACTTCTGACCAATCGGAATCGAGTATTCGACAGCGCTGTGATACAACTACACATACAATAGGTTAATTAGGATGTACGGTGTATAGACATTTCTGTATATATATGATAGTAAACATATAAAGATGTTCTCAGTTCTCAGTTGGTGATGGTACATCTTGTAATCTTTTAGCTCCGCTACGTCGCCATTACAGAATCAGAAAGTACTCGTGGATCATGTGTAGAACTTCTCCAACCCACACAAGGCCAAAGAGCATCCGTTAATGTTGTGTGATTGTAATAGGATCCGTGTGTGTGTGCGTGCTTGAGAGGTCAGGTGAGGTAAGGTGTGTACCACACAGGCTTGAGTGTGTGTGTGTGTGTGTGTGTGTGTGTGTGTGTGGGAGGAATGGGAATGAGGTCAGAGTAATGGTCCATCTAACCATCTCTACGGGGCAGCTTTGAACCCTTAAACAACCGCCTCCTACACACACACACGCACATCTACCATCCACCCGTATCTCTGCTAATTGATTGCCTCATGTTAATTGAAGCCAGGCTCGAGTAGGATCTATTAATGGGGGGTGACACGTGTCGGCTTGTCTGTAAATCGCAGAATCCCAGCAGAGTGATCCGAAATGAAGAGACTGTGATTCTGTCTGGAAAGGGAGGGCGAGTGTGTGTGTGTGTGTGTGTTGTGATGTTCTCCTAAGCAATATTATCTTTGTGTGAGATTTTAAACCTCAAGACAGGTGTTGTGATTTTAGATGAATTGATTCTCGTTCAAAGAAAAAGCACAAAAAGCAATCATTCATGTGGATTTGTAAGTGGGAGCAAAAAAAAAAAAAAAAAAAAAATTCATATAAATGTACAAAATAAAAATTTCTTCTGCATCAAAAACCACTCTTTGCCCCAAATACATGGCATCTTTTTTTCTTTCTAAAGAAACATCGTACTTCGGGATGTGCTGTTATGAGAAAATGATCAAACACGCCCCTTTTTACCACCACAAAGTTATTATCGTCATTAAACAGCACAACCGGAAGTGCTTTATTCCTCTTATACCACAGCATTCCCCCCCATTTACATGTAATGTTGTGAAACAAGTTATTTCCTCTTATCTCTTAGGTTATAGCAGCTCTCATTATTATTATCATCTGTTTAATTAATGAGACCAAAACAGCGTCAGCAAACCAGAAAGAGTAAACATCTCTGTCCAGAAAACCGAAACATACAGCGTTACCTCTGACCATTACGAAGCGCTGACACTGGAGACTCCTTCCATAAACGTTAAAACAGAGGCGGGTTTGAGAATTTGAAAGAATATGAAAACATGTTTACCCTTTTAAGTATGAAAGGTGCAGCTACTAGCAGCTGTGGAAAGGTGCAGCTATTGGGTGGCTGTGGCTCAGTTGGTAGAGCGGGTTGTCCACTAATCCACTAATCGTGGGGTTGGTGGTTCGAATCCCGGCCCGGGTGATCCCATGCCGAAGTGTCCTTGGGCAAGACACTGAACCCTAAGTTGCCCCCGATGGCAAGCTAGCACCTTGCATGCAGCTCTGCTACCATTGGTGTGTGAGTGTGTCTCATTTGTAAGTCTCTTTGGATAAAAGCGTCTGATAAATGTAAATGTCATTCTCTCTCTATCACCAATTAGTTGAGACTGACCTTCGGTCACTTTATGGGTCAACACTCTCCACGTATTTCATCGATGTGATCCACAAAGCATTTCGTGAGAAGTAGTTTTAATGTCATTAGGAAATGCTTATCTGAATTATTTCTTCTTTTTTATAAATAAATAAATAAATAAATAAATAAATAAATGTTGGATTGTTTCTGTGAGCTACAAGATTTAATCTCCTGGTAATGGAGTAATTAATAAGACCACTATTTGTGTTTGGAGCATTTGGTGTCCAGAACTATAAAACATACAGTGCCTTGCGAAAGTATTCGGCCCCCTTGAACTGTTCGACCTTTTGCCACGTTTCAGGGCTCAAACATAAATATATAAAACTGTAATTTTTTGTGAAGAATCAACAACAGGTGAGACACAATCATGAAG
>JAFFST010019192.1:40984-53023 GCA_022414735.1 Noturus placidus | reverse complement strand
TACATGTGATTTAATTACATATGATTCATTTTCATAAATCCATACAGAATCAAACTTTTAACCTCAGTAAGACCCATCCCTCCCCCCCCACCAGCAAGATTTATGTATGATTCATTTATATGTAGGTTGTTGGTTATTTCGCTCTGCTATCCTCTGACGTCCTTGTTTCGCTGTCTGTGCTTCTCCTGGATTTATTGAATTGAAAATATCATTCTAGATGTACTTCTGGCTTTTCTGAAGCCAGCCTGTGTCTCTGTCAGGACGTTTTCTATGGTAAAAAATGCTTGTCACAGACAGGAAAGACATGATGCAGTGATTTTTCACCTTTCTTGTTGTATAGTGTGGCAATATATAGTTTGTCCTCCCACTCTTAGTAGATGCTCTCCAGTTGTTGTACGCATTGCATGAATTGAAGGTTGCCTCCAATATTTAAACATGACTCCATAAGAAACCGGGCTCAGATCTCTGCTTCTTACAGGATTGATCTCATGTGCTTGTGTGTCCAGTCTATGAACATCTTAGCATCAGTGTTGCTGCTCTACACGAGAGAGGAAGAAGCGTTCTGGCTGCTGGTCACAGTGTGTGAGAGAATGCTACCTGATTACTTCAACCGCAGAGTCATTGGTGAGTGTGTATGTCTGAAAAGCACAGCAGTTGTGGTATTTATAGCAGAGCTGCTCAATTTGTGGTTTTGCTGTGTTTGCTGTGTTGCCTCTACAGTGTAGCAGTTTTGTGTTTTTCTGTAAATGCCTTGTATTTGTTGGGGTGTGAGATGGCGATGAGGTAAACTGCTTTTATTTTAACTACAGCTTTTATATAAAAAAAAATTAAATGTAATTTTTGGCGAAAGTAGGGGTATTCGTTCATAAGTGTGGCACGTGGTTCATTATAAAAGAGTGAGTAATTAAGATGTTTCTTTCTCTCGCTCTCTCTCTCTCAGGTGCTCAGGTGGACCGTTCTGTGTTTGAAGAGCTGATCCGTGAGCGATTGCCTCACCTGGCCGAGCGTGTTCCAGACCTTACTGCTCTTTCATCGCTCTCGCTCTCCTGGTTCCTTGCTCTATTCCTCAGCGCCGTTCCATTCCGTACCGGCCTGCGCATCCTTGACTGCTTCTTCTGCCACGGCGTCAAAATCATTTTCCAGCTGGGCCTTGCTGTGCTCGATGCTAACGTCGATGAAATTTGTGCTAGCACTGACGATGGTCAGTCTCTCATGATCATGACCAGGTACATACACACACACAATCTGAAAGATTTGTTTTGGGAAACTAAGTACAGTATATACAATACATTGTTACCTTGGTCTAAGTAATGACTTAGCCCTCTAACCAATCCAAACAAGATAATAATAATAATAATTTATCAATTTGTATAGCGTTTTTTACAATGGTACATTGTCTCAAAGCAGCTTTACAGAAATATCATTTTTACATTTACAAGCGACTTACTAATGAGATCACATTCACACACCAATGGTAGCAGAGCTGCCAGCTTGCCATTGGGGGCAACTTAGGGTTCAGTGTCTTGCCCAAGGACACTTCGGCATGGGATCACCCGGGCCGGGATTCGAACCGCCAACCCTACGATTAGTGGATTAGTGGACAACCCGCTCTACCGACTGAGCCACAGCCGCCCTAAGATCTCTCTCTCTCTCTCACTCACACACACAGATTTATTTACAAAATTACTAAGTAATACACCAATCAGCAATAAAATTTAAATCATGGACAGGTGACATGAATAACATTGATTATCTCGTTACAATGGAACCTGTCAAGGGGTAGGATATATTAGGTAGCAAGTGAACAGTCAGTTCTTGAAGTTGACGTGTTGGAAGCAGAAAAAATGGGCAAACGTAAGGAGAGACTTTGACACGGGTTAAATTGTGATGTTTATGGGGTTGTTCCTGGTATGCAGTGGTTAGTACCTACCAAATGTGGTCCAAGGAAGGACAACCGATGAACCAGCAACAATAGCATGGGTGCCCAAGGCTCATTGATGTGCATGGGGAGCTAATGTGGACAGGCGGGTGCATGTGCATCACTTACCTTGTGAAGAGATGGCACCAGAATGCACAATGGGTAGAAGGCACCTACCTACACTGCAGACCTACAAGTACACCCCTTCATGGCAATGGTATTCCCTAATGGCAGTGGTCTCTTTCAGCAGAAGAATGTGTTCTGTCACACAGCAAAAATTATTCAGGAATGGTTTAAGTAATGTGACAAAGAGTTAAATTTGTTGACTCAGCCTCCAAATTCCCCAGATCTCAATCCAATCGAGCATCTGTGGGATGTGAATTAAAGGATATGCTGTAAACGTCTTGCTGCCAGATACCACAGCACATCTTCAGAGGTCTTGTGGAGTTCACGCCTCGACGGGTCAGAGCTGTTTTGGCAGTACAAGGAGAACCTACACAATATTAGGCAGACTGATTGGTGTATACTTGCTCTTTAAGCCTTCTAGGCTCTCAGTACGCTCTAGAGATAGCGTGATGTATCTTCTTAATTTTTTTGTTCTCTAGATCAACATTGATACATTGCACATAGTTAAGATTTTTTTTTTTTTACTGTAAATATGGGAGCAAGTCTATATTTATTGTATGGAACCACTACCAAGTAATCCAACATGGACCTGTTTTTTTTTTTTTTTGCATATTGCACGTTTAATGTTAAGTTTAGTATGTATGGATTCAGTTTAGATAATAAAGCAGATAAAATATTTATTAAATAAAATATTAATTTCCTCGATCACAATTTATTTTAGTACAGTATTTTTTCCATAATGTGAAGGTGTACATATAATTTTAAAGAATATAATTGTATGTTTTTACTGACCTCACATATCACAGATTTTAACTGTGTGTGTGTGTGTAGTTTCCTGGAGCATGTCCGAGACGATGATGGGTCGTGTGTGAGTTCCGTGGAGATGGGACCTGAAGGACACACACCAATCAGTGCTCTCATCAGTGATGCATATGAGGTGTGTGTGTGTGGTGCCAGCCATAAAGTAACATCTATTTAAAAAATTCAAACTTGTTTTATGTATTTAATGTTCATCAGATTTTTGTGTGTGTAGAAATTTGGGGACTTGACGGTAAAGCAGCTGGAAAGAATGAGATCAAGACACAGAATCCAAGTTCTGCAGGCCCATGAGGACACCTCTAAAGAGAACACAGTGAGAGAGACACACATTCACACATTATGTACCATATTTATTAAAAAAAAAAAAAAGAAACATTTGAGGAGACAGTATTCAAATATTTATATTCAGTAGAGCTTTTTTGGTATGTATAATATCTCTGTCTCTAATTAGGTTTTATACCACAGTGCTGTTGAATTCTCTAATCTGATTGGTCAGCTGGTGTTTGTTCATTTTCTATTTCTTGCCATCTTGATAGTATTAGGAGTTTAATCACAGGTTTATATTAATGTACTTGTTCTAATACGTGATCTAATCTAATAATAAATAGATTCATAAAAGTGTTTTTATTTAACCAAAGCATACAATCGTTGCTGTTGTTGTAAATTAATCTGTTGATCGTTGATTATTTTCCTATAACTGTATGTCCTCTGGTATTTTATTCATTATTGAATACATTGGAATTGCAATACACTGGAATTGCATTGGAAAAATAATACTTCATTACCACACATTAACGACACCCACTCCACCTCCTCTTCCAAGTTCACACAATATCCATTCACATATTCCAATATTAAAATTAGGCAAAAGGCACATCGCTACTCTGGAGTGTGAGACACGTCCCTATTTATTGGCACATATGAAAATATGGAACATGTCGGAATCAAAATCTTATTTAATCATTATTTAATGCACTGGAGAGAAAGATTAATGAACATCTAGTATGGATCCTGGAATCAGAAAAGGAAGACAGCACTGTTGATCACTTCATCAGCCTTGAAAGCTACATACGAGAGACTTTCACCTGAAATGAACATACAGTGGCCATCTTTTTTGACTTTGAGAGAGAGCTTACGACACCACTTGGAAGTTTGGTATTTTAAATAATTTATATCAACTTGGTTTTAGAGGACACTTACCCATTTTTATTGCAATTCCTGGAGCCTATCCCAGGAAGCATTGGGCACAAGGCAGGGTACACCGTGGACAGGGTGCCAGTAGCTAATACCCGTTCTTACCCAAATAAACAAGTACTAGGAGTACCACAAGGAAGCATTTTATCAGTTACAGTGGACAGGATATCCACTGCAGTCTTTATGTGGATGACATTGCCATTTGCTACAGAGGCAAAAACATGAATAAAATTGAACAGAGAATCCATAGTTATACCAAGATATATCCGACCTTTTGAACTACAGATCAAACCACATTTCTAAAATCTCAAAGTAGCGTACTAGAACAGATACACTTCTGTATAATCCCCCCCTCTGAACTTTAAAAAACAAAAAATAATTTCAGACTTAACAAGAAACAAAAAATATTACCCAAATGACTTTTGTCATTCTGAAATTAGTCTATTACCCAAAGATACTTAGAATTTAATCTAGAAACATATACTCACATATTGAGAGAGAATTGGAGAAAGAAAAAATAAAGACATCAGCCATGAGTGGGGAGAAGAAAAGGTCCAGAGGTTTATTCGTTCCATTCCACCAGCCGGAATCCACACAGTTGAGAGTCTCAAAAGCGATCCCAAAAAACCTCAGCTAAAGCTCTTCTATTTATACGGTTTTCTTAGGTCAGGATGAGCTTATAGTGTTCAAATCCAGCTGATCCCAGACACCAGGAAGTTTAAAAAAAGCTTATCTCGGATACCAGTATGTTTTGAAAAGAGCCTCTCTCAAATACCATAGGGAATAGAAAACAATTCATGAAACAAAACAATTCGAGGCCTTAATCACGTGGGTGCTCTTTGACCAATTTTTCTGTATTTCTGGTTTATTTTCTGTTTTAAATATGGTTATACTGCTTGTTTTAGTGTTTTAACCCCCTTTTCTGTATTCCATGCTTCATATCATTATATTATCCTTATAATATCTTAATACTCTTTTTTTTCTTATTCTTATAATGTTCTGTTTTCCTTCTGTATGAGTGCGTGGTTGCATCTGTGTGTCCTAGGTGAACGTCTGCCCCGTGAATTTCCAATAAATTTACATACTACTCATTACTATTACAAGTTAGGTTTACTATTATAATATTATTTATATATTATAATATAAATATATTATCATTCTATTACTCACCCTCGTGTTTATTTTATGTATATTTTACATACAACATTTACATTTTACAACTTACATTACATTTTACAACTCCTCTACATTAGAGAAATATATCAATCACATACCCCTATAATCTGAAGACCATGTATCATCTGCATTCGTGATAAATCACCAAAAAAAAGGAATATCCATCCCCAACCACAGCTCAGTTTTTACAGCAGAGGCAAACACTATTGTCTTAGCACTGGACTTCATAAAGACTATGCAGCAGAAAAAGTTTCTGATAATTACAGATTCAAAATCATGTCTTCAAGAAGTGTCATCCCTAAAACATAATCACCAAACAGTTGTAAAAATTCTTTGCAAATTGCTGGATCTGGAGGCCCAAAATTTTTATATCTACTTCTGCTGGGTACCTGAACACTGTGGAATCCTGGGAAATGGAGAAGCAGACACTGTTGCAAAAGAAGCATTATCAGCGGATTTCAAAAAGTGTCCAATACTGGCCTTAACCTAAAACCCATAATAAACTCATACATTAACAATAAATGGCAAACTGAGTGGGACCAATGCACCATGAATAAACTCCATGAAATCAGCCCTATTGTTGGCAAAAGAAACGTTTTTGTTTTCAAATCGATAGGACCAGATCGTCTACACTTGCTGTCGAATAGTTCACTCCAGGATGACGCACAAGTTTTTAATATTAGGAGAAGACTCACCAACATGTACTTTTTGCAAGAATCCATTATCCATTATTCTTGCAACATGTTTTATTAGAATGTACTGGTCTTAATCCATTGAGAAACCTTTTTTATTCAGTCAACACTGGAAGAAATTTTAAACAGTCAAATGCAATTTTAGAGTTTTTAAGAAAAATTGATTTTAAAAACCTTAGCGTCCTTTAGACATTTTTCACCATGAAAATAGCCACAGAAGCTGGCATGGCATTAAAACCCAAACAAACATTAGAACATCCATCCATCCATCCATCTTCAACCGCTTTCTCCTTTTCAGGGTCACGGGGGAACCTGGAGCCTATCCCAGGGAGCATCGGGCACAACATGCTTATTATTATTATTATTATTATTATTATTTATAAATATGATTAAATATTGTATTGGCATAGTAGTAAGTCATAATTATTGTTCATTTCATGCTCCGAGTGGTCTGTGCCCTTGATCGTTTATGGAGTTTTGTGGGTGTCACTAAATGCAAATGAGCTGTGTCAGAAACACACTTTGCACTTTATTGTTGATCAACATACAGGGCCATCCACTAATATTGGCACCCTTGGTAAATATGAGCAAAGAAGGCTGTGAAATATTGTCTTTATTGTTTAACTTTTTGATCTTTTGTTTTAAAAAAATTCACAAAAATACTCTTCTCTCATTGATATCATACAATAAAGACATTTTTTTCATGGCCTACTGTACCAAGGGTGCCAATATTAGTGGAGGGCACTGTATTTGAGAGTTACATACAGTATGGTGTGTATTTCCGTAGCTGCGGCTTGTCTTGCCTGGTGTCTCTCTCTCTCAGGAGGATCTGTCAGAACTCTACGACCTCTTTAAGGTGTGTCTGATTTTGCCTGGTGATTAATTATTGTTTGCCTGTTTCCTGTATGAAAAAAAGAACTTGTAATAAATGGACTGTGTGTGTGTGTTTGTTAAAAGACGGAACATTTCATTAACCTGTACTGGGGAGATGGAGTGTGTTCTGCCTCTCCTGAACAATACCAAGTGGACCGAGCCCAGTTTAAGAGCCTCTACCAGCTGTTGATGCCTTGGCAGTGTGGATCACACATGGATACAATGGCGCAGAGAACCTTCAACTTGCTGGATCAAGATGGACAAAACCATATCACATTCAGCCAGTTCACCCGCTGGATTGGTGCGTGTGTGTGTGTGAAATCTAAATACACTCCATCACTGCTTATGTTCCTAAAAAAGCATGTTCATTCATGTTTTATTCCTTATTCCAAAGATGCTGCTTTTTTCCTTTCTTCGTGTGACAGAAAATGAAGATTATTGTGAACAGATTTCTCTCTCTCTCTCTCCATCTCTCTCTCTCTCTCTCCTCTGTGTGTATGTAGACATCCTGTACTGTGAAGAGCTGAATGAGAAAGTCAGGCTTCTCTACCGTCTCCACATTCCACCTGGTGAGTTTAATCACTCAATAACTGTAAAAGTTAGCACTGATGCCAGCTGTACATCACATGTCCTTTACTAAAATAAATTACCAAGATAAATACAACCCTTTTCAAATCATATTTCTCAGGGCGTACTCACACTAGGCCCGTTGCTTTGTACCATGCCCAAGCACTATTATCCCCCTCCCCATTCCCCTGCTATCCTGCACTCACACTGCACTTAACATTCCGGGCCTGAGCACACTTGCATCATAGGACGAGCACAATGGCCCCCTTTGGACCCCTAATAATCCCCACCTCTGAATTGGCTCAAATAGTTGGTGTATGGTGCGTGTTCTGGTGAACTATGGCTGCCGCCACATCATCAAGGTGGATGCTATACACTAGTGGTGGTTGAGGAGATTCCACTCCCCTGCCCCGCCCATACTGTGTAATGTGCTTTGAGTTTAACTAACTAACTAATGGACTCCATCGTTGTAACATTACTTACTTTGTGGCTTATTTGGAGTCGTTTGCGGTGCGTTGACCCACGGCCCTCTCACATACCTAATAGATTCGTCACTTGTGCAGCGCAGCGATTTTGACTTAATCGTGCTGCACGAATCAGAAGATTTTTATGGTGGCAACTGACATTGAATGAGGAATTTGCAGCTTCCCCCCACCACAATTCCCATTCATCAATAAGGTGAGAACCAGACCCGTTATAAACTCAAATAATCTCAAATGAATTGAAAAGTTCCATGCTCAGCTACAGTTAGTGATCACAGTAGATGTGTTTCATGCCTGAGTCCAACTGAACATTGAGTGTACTTTTACACTAGTCAAACAAACTAGACTTTGGGGGTCAAACATGCTCGGGCATGGTACAGGTCGCCTAGTGTTAGTACACCCTCAATCTCATATAAAAGATAAACAAATAAATTGACTGAACCCACTAGAAATGAAGTGTGTTGGATGATTTTAATAATCTATAGTCTATTTGTTTTATAATGAAAGCCCTTAAAACCGCAAACACATTTTTTTCCATCCATTGTTCTTTGTTGCTTTTAGCCCTGACTGAGAATGAAGGCAATCCTTCTCCTATGAAGGCTCCCATCCTTTCCACCACCAGACCTCTCTCTGTCAAGCTGCCCAATGGTACTGAACATTAAGTAATATTTGATTTAAAGAAAAAAAAATAAACCACAGTGACCCTCAGTAGTAAATGTTGAGTTGTAAACATTCTGGTATAATAATAACCGTTTCCTGAAAAAGAGGATGATTTGGACAGTTTTGTTTTTTCTCTCTCCCCCAAAATAATGTTTATTAACTCAAGGATTCATATTCGTCTGAAGGTATATTAAAATTGGTCAGAATTCAATATTTAAATGGGAATGTTAATTAATTAATAATATTTACTGTACAAATAAACCAGTAAATGCTTGATTTATATCTGGGTTTTACAAAAAAAAAAAAAAAAAACTTCCATTTTAGTTCTAGTGTGAAATCATCATAATTTAATTCCCATTATGACTGCTCTGTGGCCCTCGCTGTAGGAATTAGCAGCTCCTCATTGAGCTTTCACAGCTCATGCAGATCACAGTGAAAAGTAGTTCAGTTTTCAATAGAATGCAGAAAGTTGTGACAAAGTAAAACATAGTCTGTATATTGAACAACATGACCATACAGAGCCGTTCTTGGTACTCCACACAAACCCTAGAGCTCTTTACAATCCTGTGCAGGTGTGTTAGAGCAGAGAAATTATTGAACTGTGCCTAACTTCCAGGTCTGGAGTTGGCACTGCTGCCTTATAACCTGCTTTATCACTCCTCTGTGTCTGTTTGCTTGAAAAAACAACAACTTGAATTTGAATTTTAAAGGAGAAACAAAAGGCATGAAACTCTTCACCCAATCCAATTCAAATAAATGACAATTACCATGGGAAACCTTATGAGGATTTGGATTAAAGCGTTTTGGTTTTGCAATTTTTTTTTTTTCAGGAGAAGGGAAAAGCTATGAAGAGCAGCTGAAGCAAATGTTGAAGGATTTGGGCAAAGATAAAGACAAAGGGCTAGAGAAGCCCCTCCCTCATATGAAACAAGTGAGTCCTGGTTGGACTAGATAAGGTCCTGGCCAGCAAAATCCAAGATAAAATCTTTCAGCTAGTTATTTTAAAGTAATCATAGATTTAATACTTTGTTGAGGTATTTCACCCTCTCCAGACAATCAGAAACAGGATCACAACATGAAAAGGAAATGTGGTAGAGACATGTCGATATGCAGTAAGGTAGCAGTTAATGTCCCTCTGTTTTCAGTGTGATATACAGTATCTCAAAAGTGAGTACACCCCTTTGTCTTTGTACTCCTCACCTGGTTGCTGCCACACATGCTTGACACCATCTGAACCAAATAAGTTTATCTTGGTCTCATCAGACCTAGGCCATCTTTATGTAAAGCAACAAATCTTTTTTTTTAGATCCTCAGAGAGTTCTTTGTCATGAGGTGCCATGTTGAACTTCCAGTGACCAGTATTAGGGAGTGTGAGAGTGATGACTCCAAATTTAACACACCTGCTCCTCCTTCACACCTGAGACCTTGTAACACTAACAAGTCACATGACACCGGGGAGGGGAAATGACTAATTGGGCCCAATTTGGACATTTTCACTTAGGGGTGTACTCACTTTTGTTGCCAGCGGTTTAGACATTAATGTCTGTGTGTTGAGTTATTTTGAGGGGACCGCAAATTGACACTGTTACACAAGCTGTACACTCACTACTTTACATTGTAGCACAGTGTCATTTCTTCAGTGTTGTCACATGAAAAGATATCATCAAATATTTACAAACATGTGAGGGGTGTACTCACTTTTGTGAGATACTGTAAATGTATGAAATCTTCCAGACTGTTTAAAGAGACACTTAGTGCATGTAAACATTTTACTCACTAGAATTCTGATGTAGTGAAATAAAGCAGTAATTAATCTGTCTCTAAACCTATTTGTTTTAAAATTATCTCTGGACAAAACAGATGCCCTAATTGACTTTCCAAAAAGAAACACATGGTAACATGAAATGCTAAAAAAAAACAGTGAGATTCAATATCTTTAGCCTTGACTGTAATTGTTCATTCACCATATACCATATGACTACTTATTTGAAGAGTTCCTATTACAAAATATGAAGAAAATTAAACAGATTTTCACTCTGCACCTGACAGCATTGTTCACCTTTGAACAGAATTATAAACTAGTTTTGTATACAGTCTTGCACCTACTATGTTGTAGGTGTAAGTTTGGAGTTATAACTTGTGGTTATAACTGAAATCTGTCATTTGGGGCAACTGTCATTTTTTTTTTTTAATTAGTTTGTGAGCTTGAATATAGGGACCATTTACTGTATGTTCAGACTAGACTACAATAGAATTCATGTCCAGCTGGTGCAGCAGGCAGTAAGAGAAAGCTACTCTTCCACATTCCTTTTGTCATCTGTCAGTTAAAAAAAAGCAAAGTGATTTTTTTTTTTTGCTCCAACAGCAAGAGTTTGTCCAGTTTTGCAAGACGCTGTGCGGCATGTTCCATGGTGTCCCCGGTGAAAATGAACTCTTCCAAGCCATTGCTGTGGTCACCAGTTTAGTACTGCAGATTGGTGAAGCACGGAACAAGGGAGCCGAACCAAAGGAATCGGACCAAATAACCATGGCTTCTGCTTCTGTAGGAGAAAGCATGTCGGAGGCAGAAATTGATTGGAAAGTGAGTTTCGAGCAGATTTTGGCCTCATTGCTGACCGAGCAAATACTTGTAAATTTCCTGGAAACGCCAGTGGATCTCAGTGAGAAGATTGCATCGGCGAAGGAGAAGCAGTATCAGCAGCGTTCAGGACTGCTGATGGTCCAGCACAACATCAGCTAAGACCTGGACCATCCTAGACTTGTTTTTAGATGCTTGACTAACAGGAGATCATAATGACATAATCTGTGGTTATGTTGCCGATTTCATGGGTTTTGCTCAATCCATGGTTTGTAGAAAATTCCAGGGACAGGTTAGAAAAAACATTGTGCCATATTGAGACAAAAATGAGCCGTTTCTACTGATCCGTGAGGAAGACATAAAAAGAATAGAAGTATTAGAATCCATATGGTCCTTCATTAGTCATTTAAATCCTGCACTGATTCAATCACAGTTCAGTAGGTTCCTCAGTTTCAGCTCAGTTCTAGAACTCTGAAAGTAGTACAAACAGATATCTTGTCTGTTTAGATCTCTCTAAGATCATAGGCTGATTCCATACAAGCATTTTAATAGTCTTTTAACATCTTTTATGATACGTGGTACGGAGACGTGGTTCAGAGAATTGTACTGTGGTTCCCGACCTGTCTACTGGAGCACGACTGTTGCTTGTTTTATCCTGCTTGGAACTCTTTATTTTTACCCTGAATTTCTCCCAATTTGGTAATTACCACCAACTAGACATGCCAGCCCTGAAGGGGGAACAACACGTAGTCCAAGGAGAGTTTACATTTTTTTTATAATCACTTGCGTAAAGTTGAAACGGTATTGCGCAAGTGTGTGTGTGTATGTGTGTATGTGTGTGTGTGTGTGTGTATATATATATATATATATATATATATATATATATATATATAATATATATATATATATATATATATATATATATATATATTATATATATATATATATATATAT
>JAFFST010019192.1:28115-39728 GCA_022414735.1 Noturus placidus | reverse complement strand
TTCGAGTAATACATGATAGATCTGTGTTTTATATATATTTGTGTATATATATATGTATATGTGTGTGTGTGTGTGTATGTATGTATGTATGTATGTATATGTATGTATATGTGGGGGGTATTACCACCAGGAGCTTTGGGGGAGGCAAGAGTGGTTGAATGGTGCATTACTGCTTGCCTGGTGATTACTGTAATACCCTGTGCATACAAATGTACTTCAACAGGCTTGACCATGGTTTTTGAACACACCTACATTCACACTAGTGTGTGACAAAGCGAACATTCATACTATCTAAATTAAATTTAAATACATGAGAATCAGTGGGGTACAAATCTTTCTCATTTTCTCACAAAAATAATCCCCATTTGGTGTTCACAAGTGACATGTCACTTGCTTATACAGGGAATGAGACTAAAATGAGACTGAAGTAGAATTTGATCCTCTTGGTATCCCTGGAGGACCATGTAGTGGATCTTAGTGACCTAGTGATGACAGGTCCGCAAATGATCTGCATCTTCACCTGATAATGCTTTTGGACCATTGAAGGGAAGCTGGTCTTTCCTTAATTAAATAAACTACTACACCATGGAGCCAAAGAATTTAAAATGTAATGTTCATCGCTGATCATATATGCATCTTTATAAAAAAAAAAAAAAATAAGAAGAAAACAGTGCCTTAATAACTAAACACCACACACTTGTATGTAGCACACACAACTGATGTGAGGAATTAAAGTGTCGTCTTTTTATTTGTGAAAAAAATAATACACAAGACGTGTCCAAAATGAAGTGACTTCTATTTTTTTTAAGGTCAACGCTAAGTGACTGTTTCTGTGAAGCATTACAAAATTCTGTACCATAGCTTGAAATTATCTCCTGTTACTGTGTATGAAAATCTTGTAAAGAAATGCTTTTTTTAAAAAAAAAGCAGTCTCTGCACTTTCAAGTTGTGCCTTCAACACTGTTTTCGTGACTGAATGTACGCATTTTCAACTTTTCTTTCATATAAGACCATAATTTCTTTTTTTTTTTTTTTTGTGGTTGTCACATGTTAAATACTTAAAACAATGTTTTTCTAATCCTCTTATTTACAATTTTAAGTTTAATTTTGTCTAATATTAAAATAAACACTTACAGCAAAACTGCCTGTGGATTTATGTTTTTGTTTTGTGATGTTAGAGCGTCCCGAAAATCATATCACATGATTTGGGTAGAATTTCCTGCTGATAACTCTTATATCGTATCCTCCTCTATACACTGCATACACAATTATTAGGAAAGTCAGTATTATGATCTGATCGTTATTTCTATGCATATTATCCAACTCTTTAACCATATAAACCTAAATGCTAACTGGGTATAATTATTTTTAGGTGAAGTTTAACTATTTAATGAGGGAGGGAGTGGCTTAAAGTGATCAACACCATTTGCATAATTATTAGGCAGCTTCTCTACCTCAGGAAAATGGGCCAACAAAGGGATTTAACTGAGATTGAAAAGTAAAAAATGAATGTGTGTGTGTGTGTATGTATGTATGTATAAAATACCATACTCAGAGGGATACAGCACACTGACGATAGCAAAATTGTTGAGGCGTGACCCCCGGACAATCAAACGCTTTATGGCTAGTCAACAGCATCACAAAAAACGTGGAGAAGAAAAGTTGCAAGTTGACTGTAAAAGGCACACCTCAAGACTGATTTCGCAAAGGTTTATGGGGAGATGAAGTGTTGGTGACTCTAGATCAGTGATTGCTAACCCTGTTCCTGAAAATCTATCTTCCTGAAGACTTTAGCTCCAACCTCAGCCCTCTTCCTCACCTGGTAAATGGTGCACTTATATAGCGTTTTATCCAAATGTGCTAGCTTGCCATCGGGGGAACTTAGGGTTCAGTGTCTTGCCCAAGGACACCTTGGCATGTGGAGTCATCCAGGCCGGGATTCGCACCGCCAACCCTACAATTAGTCGATTAGTGGACAACCCGCTCTACCAACTGCGCCACAGCAGCCCACCTGACTTAAATCCTATGGAGACCTTCTGGGCCATTCTCAAGTGTGAGGCGAATTGCCTCTTTGAAAAGCATTTGGGAGGATGTGGTGGCTGTCTCAGCTAAAACTGATTGTGAACAGATCAAGAAACTGATTCAGTGGATGGAATGCGTGGCAGTTACTGAAAAGAAGGGTGGTTATGTTCACCACTGAATAGTTTTGAAGTGAAAACATTGCTTTTTGATTGTTATTATTTAATGTTAGTTATTTGTTAAATAATACTTTAAGACTGAAGAATAAATACAGTAGGTGAAAAATAACATGATTTATAATTTAGTTATAAATAACTGCTGTGGCTCAGTCGGTAGAGCGGGTTGTCCACTAATTCACTAATCATAGGGTTGGTGGTTCGAATCCCGGCCCGGGTGATCAAATACCGAAGTGTCCTTGGGCAAGACACTGAACCCTAAGTTGCCCCCGATGGCTAGCTAGCACCTTGCATGCAGTTCTGCTACCATTGGTGTGTGAGTGCGCTCTCATTTGTAAGTCGCTTTGGATAAAAGTGTCTGATAAATGTAAGTGTAAATGTAACTAAATAACTGCACTCTGATAATTTCCCATGAGAAAGACAAATACATTTTTTCTTTGTTAAAAATGTGAAATAAACAGGATCAAATGAGACCAATAAAATTAAGCTGAGAAATACACTTTGCCTTAAAATTGGGCACAACCAGCCATGAAATGCACATTATGCGGTGTCAGATTCAGAAAAAGATAGCCCAGACCCCCAACCGTGTTGATACAATCTAAAGTTAGCACAATCTAATGTAGCCTAGACATAGGTATCCTACACAGCTGCTGATCTGGCATATGCATATACAGTATGTTGTTTCTGCCAGAATGGTGCTCCTACCGCTGGTTTGAGGAATGTGACAATCCTCAACCTATGATAAACCACAAACATAGGTCAAGATAGTTATCCACAAACAGCACACAAGCCACAGCAGATCAAATATCACATTTACATTTATTCATTTAGCAGACGCTTTTATCCCAAGCCACTTACAAATGAGAGATACAAGCAAAGTGATATCTGATCTCCAGCCATAGTCTTTACAAACATACAGTATCACCAAAATTCTGTTGACAGCAATTGCTGTGAGGGTACTCAGCACATGTTTCTAATCTTTGCTAAGCAGAATGCTGGTTGGGGTTGGGATCTGTGAGCACAAAATTATGGCAGGAATCTATGGCATGGGTATTTTCTAGGAACTGAAATTTAACACAGCTTCAGTGTCATTTTGGCCAAATGATTAGAAACATGGGGAACTTGATGACGTTGCTTTCAAATGGGGCCAAGAAAGCATTCCATCTAAGATGGAGAGTAGGGAATAGCCATATTCAACAGGATACCCTCTGTGGTATCGAAAGAACTAACAAGCAACACCCATGTGAAAGCAAATGACTCTGGAGGAGCTTAAACCACCAACTTTTGAATAGTTCCAATGCTGAACCTAGAAGGCCAATACTCTATCCATTGCACCACAGAGCCTGTGTTATAAGTAGCAAAGGTGTTTCATCTCAGGGTTTTCCAAATTCAGTTAGGGCATAGCGATTTCCTGTTCTTGTTTAATAAACAGGTGTTTTTCTATTGACAGCACTTGAAATCTACATGCAACACATGTCTGAAGAAAGCAACCTTTGCACGAACCTGAACCCACAAGCTTTTAATCGCATCAATGTCAAGGGTAGTGTAGGGGTCCACTCGATGGCCCAAGGACAGTATCCAATGATGTGGTAGAAGGATTCCCACGTGTTCCTGTCTTTTTGAAGCGATGTGAATATATTTAAATGTTTAATTCCAATTCTGCTTGACTCTCTTAAATTAAATCTGACTCCGATTGTAAAAACCTCAATGTTGTATTCATTACTTAGTTATTCATATTTCGATACTTTTTTATAATTTGTGGAAGGATGTACACTATTTACATACAGGAGGTAATTTGAGTGAAGGACCTGGGGAGGGAATGTACCATTTCGTTGAAACTGCTGTTGAGGGAATGAGACCACATTATCCAGGCACACTGAGAATTTTTGTATAATACTAATTCATGTATAATTGACATCTTGTTCACATTAAAACATATTATGTAATGTATATAGACTTTGGGTGTGTTTACATTTACATTTATCAGACGCTTTTATCCAAAGCGACTTACAAATGGGAGCACACACACACCAATGGTAGCACACCTTCCATGCAAGATGCTAGCTTGCCATCGGGGTCAACTTAGGGTTCAGTATTTTGCCCAAGGACACTTCAGCATGGGATCACCCGGGCCGGGATTCGAACCACCAGCCACAACAACCCCATGATTAGTGGATTAATGGACAACCCGCTCTACCTACTGAGCCACAGCTGCCCTTTAGGGTGATCTCGACACAGAGAGAGAAGGGTGTGAGGAGAGGAAGGAGGAAACAGTGTGGTGACGATTTCTTAGTCTCCACTCAGCTTGATGTGCGTGTTACTGTAGACTTCACCATCCAATGTTCCACAAAACCAATCGTGGCTTGCTTGTGTGGTGTGTCATCTCAGAATGTAAGAAAGGCACAAACAGAAGATTCTTGTATTAGGCATTGAAGAGATTCGCACTCTGGATCTCTTCTAAGCTTGAGGGTCAATTTTGTGTCCCTACATGGCATCTCCCTTTTCTTCAAGATTCATTAGGAAGCAGTTACAAAAGAGTTCCTGTTGATAGCTGTTGAAATTTACATGTAAAACATATGTGAAAGCAAACAAAAATGGCAGGACCTGAACTCACAAGGTTTTAATAGAACCAAGCCTAGAATTAACATCCAATGTGACACAGAACAGAACAGACACAGGCTTGCTGGTGTTTTCTCTTCTCTTTAACAAAGGGATCAAATGCATTGCTCTTGAAACATACAAAAGACGTTTCCTGCATCACTTACCTAAAAACTACCCAAAAAACTGGGTAAAGACTGAAAAAATAACACAGTTAAATGACCCAAAAGCTTAACCCACCATTTGGGTAGACAAAATAACCCAACATTTTTAGTGTAGGATTTAAAATATTACATCAGTCTATTTTTCAATACCTCGCCTTGTGCCCGATGCCTCCTGGGATAGGCTCCAGGTTCCCCGTGACCCTGAAAAGGAGTAAGCGGTTGAAGATGGATGGATGGATGGATGGACATCAGTCTATTTTTAGTGCATACTATATACAATAGATCATACTATTCTCCTTGACAGACTACAAAATGTTGTTGACATTAAGGGAACAGTCCTCTCCTGGCTCAGGTCTTATCTGACTGAATGTTATCAGTTTGTAGATGTAAATGGAGACTTCTCAGAGCATACCGAGGTTAAATGTGGTGTTCCACAAGGTTCTGTTTTAGGCCCACTGCTTTTTTCTTTATATATGCTACCTCTAGTTCAAATTATTCGTAAACATGGAATTAGTTTCCACTGTTATGCTGATGATACACAGCTGTATGTTTCAGCGAAGCCAGAGTACAGACAGCAGCTTAATAAAGTTGAGGAATGTGTAAAGGACATTAGACATTGGATGTCAACTAACTTCCTTTTACTTAATTCTAATAAGGCAGAAAAAATTTTATTAGGACCACGTGTAGCTAGAAATAAGCTGTCTGATCACATGGTTACTCTTGATGGACTTTCAGTTTCATCATGTGCATCATGTAACAGACCTTGGAGTGATTATTGACTCCAGTCTATCATTTGATGCTCATGTAGATAATATTACTAGGATAGCCTTCTTTCACCTCAGAAATATTTCTAAGATAAGAAATATAATGATACTACATGATGCAGAAATATTAGTTCATGCCTCTAGATTATTGTAATGCCGTACTGTCTGGATGTTCCAGTAGAAACATAAACAAACTCCAGTTAGTCCAGCTGCTAGAGTCCTAGCTAGAACCAGAAGTTACGATCACATCACCCTGATCTTATCCACACTGCATTGGCTCCCAGTGATTTAAAAATACTATTACTAACCTATAAAGGACTAAATGGTCTCGCGCCACAGTATTTAACCAACATTTTGGTTTTCTATGATCCACCAAGCCTACATAGATCCACAGATGCAGGCTATTTGGCGGTACCTCGAAGAGTGAAGGCTACATCAGGAGAAAGAGCTTTCGCTTATAGACTAGACTTTCTATTATGCTAATTCCCAGTCCTGATAATCCTTTCTCTCCCTCTCTCCTTCTGCCGATACACACACGATCTTATGGAGATACTAGAGATCCTGATCCTTCTGCTCTCCGGACCTGCCTGATCCGTTTCGGATGTCCTACCTCTAGATGGAGCTCTCATCTACTCCAATTCCAGACGGCTAGGACTACAGCTGCTGCGAATACAGCCATACAGATTTCATATAAATCGATAATGAACCTTTTCAGAATATCTGTAGTTACCCAGATGACGATGGGTTCCCTTCTGAGTCTGGTTCCTCTCAAGGTTTCTTCCTTTTAAACATCTTAGGGAGTTTTTTCTTGCCATTGTCGCCACTCAAGGGTCTTGCTCAGTTGGGATAAATTCACACCTTTAATATCTGTTTACCATGTTGATATTTCTGTAAAGCTGCTTTGAGACAATGTCTGTTGTAAATTAAAGCCACTCATTGTTTTAGACTTTTGTAATAAGTTTTAGAGAATCGACTCTTTCAAGAACGGTACATTACCAGAGTCTACACTGGGATTGTGTGGAATTATAAAGCTATAGCGTGTTGTTTTTGGTTCTTTTGCAGTTTCTGTTTTTATTGAAACTTTATTTCATCCTGATTTTCTGCTCTTCCACTTTAGAAGACCATGCAACGAACAAAGCATTGAACCAAGAAACACATGATGCAATGGAATGTTGGAATACTTCCATAATGCACCTCGGCAAATAAAAACACACAAATAACCATGAATAAAACGTTAAAAAAATTCAATTTCGAATTGCTATTTGCAGTAAATGACTCATTTCCCACATCTTTAACCTGTTCAACTGTTTAATATCTACTATATTCAGGATGTTTTCAGCATACGCCATATAAATTGCTTCTGTTTTCTCTTTCCTTTCACTGCGTGGTGAGGTGGATTGCCCACCTGCACCCCGCCGGGGGACCGGCCTGCACTGCCCCAACCAAGTGCCCGGCGAGGTGAACTGCACCCTGCCGGGAGGCCACACCGCCCGAACACCCATGCCAAGCTAGGACCTTGAGACAGCTTGGCATGTCCCATGCATTTCCCTTTTGTTTGTATTTTTCTCTGCAGTACTTTTTCCACAGAAACTAAATAGATTTTTTTTTTTCAGTTCTATAGCACTTTACTAAACCTTTATTACAACCAGGGGCTTACAATCCACAGGGGACGTGTCCCAACACTTTTAATAAAATGTATTCCTCCCATGCACTTTTTCACTAGCCATGGCCAATTTGTGAACTCTGATTTCTATAAGTGTCCAAGTCTTTATGTGGCCAGATGTTGCAATGACAACTGGTCACTCACACCACGTGTCACCTGTGGAAAAAAAAAAGTCTATTTCTTACTGAAATACTTCCTTTTTGTGTGAATGCAAATAAGAATTCTTTTTTTCCTGACAGTTGGACTTTTTGTAGCAGAAAACAATACTCACTATGTCATTTGTTATTTATCTTTATATTCTTGTTAAAACATCAGTAATTAATAAAACAATAGTAAGAACTGAACTGTCACTTCTTCTATCAAAGACTCCCACCATGAAAAAAAAGGGCTGGTCTTGGGATCAAACTCCCAAGCTGAATGGGACCCACTCTTCTCCACCCATGGTGGAGGTAATGTTGGAGAGCTGCACTCATCGCAGATTGCCTCTGACCAGAAGACGGATAATCTCTACCCGTACAAGCTGGCAGCCTGCTCAGAGTATAGTGTAAGGGGGGAAAACCTTCAGGGTTAATAAAGCAGCTGTCCGTCGATATGTACATAGCGTGCACAGCTATTAAAGAAAGGGCTGTTGAATGTATTGGAGGCCAAAGAAATCACATACCTTAATCCCTTGCCGCATCTTGTCACGGGTTCGCAGTGCACTGGACACACATCCTTATTCTTACCCAGACGGATATACTGATTCAGTCATGTGACAAAACATTTCCAAATTCCCATTTTCCCCCACATTTAAAGCATTGACATTGTTTAACTATAGCACATAAACTAACAAACAAAAAAGATTGTGTCAACACTTGTGAAATTTTATCAATTTGCATTTTCATCAGTTAGATTGGTAAACATTTTATTGCGCTAAACCTTTTACCACAAAAAATATAAAAAAACCTTTGGATGGAAAGGTGGTTATCATTGAACAACTTCCTGTTCCTAGTCACCCAGGTGTACTAAAAAAGTTTTTAAAAAATGGGAATATACTTCAAATATTCCTCATATGAATTCAAATGGCTGTCTACTACACTACTATATATACACACATTTAAAAAAAAACTGTTGTGTTTGCAATTGTTTGATATCCACGAGCGCAGAGTATTTTTGTGATTTTTTTTAAACAAGCTCAAAAGGTTAAACAATTTTTTACAGCCTTCTTTGCGCATATTTACCATGATTAGTGGAGGGCACCGTGTATGGAAGATGTACCTCATTGGTCTTTTTTATCAGGCAAACGCAGCACACTACAGATCAGCACACTTGGCTGAAGCCTTTCTTACAGATAATGTAGCTCTTTTTATTTATTACGACAATGTTACATTTATAAAACAATGTGTGTGGGGTATATAGAGTCCTCACTAATTTCATAGTGAACCAGGAAGCCAATATTCACCTTTGGTAAGCGCATCATCGTGAAGACATAACCATAGTTACCAGAGCTCAGGATGGAACCAGAGACTCCGGTACTGTGAGGTGGCACCTTTACAGTTTCAGGGGGGAAAAATAAAATAATAAATAAATCAATACAGACCAAAATTCTTTTTAGAATTTTATTACAATTGGTCACATGATGTAAATTAGTTTTCATCCACGTTGACGGTCTGGAGACCTAAAAAAGGAAAAAGACAAATTATAGAACTGTAGACAACTTATTTTCAATCTATAAACTGGTAAAGTACAAGATGCCTTCATTCTGCCTGCTGTTGTTAGGACGCTAATTTCTCACTATGGGAGCCATGATGGTAGTAACAACAACAACAACAAATGAGTCTTTAGTCACTGTGCTGTAATGTATATGTGACAAGATTCTTTTCTTCGCATACCCCAGCATGTTAGGAAGCTGGGGTCAGAGATGGAGCAGCGCCCATGGAGAAGAGAGGGTTAAGGGCATTGCCCAAGGGCCCAACAGTGGCAGCACTGGGGATTGAACCCCCACCTTCTGATCAGTAACCAAAAGCCTCAACTGCCAAGCCACCACTGTAATTTGATAGACAATCTAACTGCAGTGCAAAATCCCCATAAATATAAACATGACAAATAGTAATCCCATCTTCTTTATCAAGTGAATCTCACACCAAAGCACGAAGCGTAACAACACCTTAGGTCAGAATTCAACAAGACGTTTTTAGTAGAGCGGTTTTAACATTGTTACAGAGCAGAAATCAAACTCACGAACTGTTAGAGAGACGATCACAATGAGACGCTCAACTCTGTTAACCTTCTGGGTTACTCATGTATATGACCAATCAGAGATCACAATCGCGTACCAGACTCTGTCCAAGGCGAATGAAACGCTTACAATCAGCAGCGCGTGTTCAGCTCGCTCACTCACCTTTGTATGTGGTGACGGGAACATATGTGACGAGTGTGTACAGCTTGTTGGGAGAATCTTCGTCCTCATTGCGCTTCCTGGACAAACGCACACGCATGCGGTACGGAACGTTCCTGAAGACACACGGGGTGGGGGGGGGGTTATAGTTACAGTTATATCTGATGTGACTCAGGAGCAACACTGAGCATATTAAAACTTCATGTTGAAATCAAGTTGTTGTGGATGTAGGGCCTTACCTGACTCCCTTAGCCCACACGGCCTTGTTCAGACGGGTATCGATGCGAACGTCAGGTGTGCCCATCTCCTTCATGGCGAACTTCCGGATTTCCTTAATGGCGCGAGGGGCTCGCTTCTTGAAGGAGCTGCAGGACAGATAATCGGTTTTTAGAAAAACTCATCTCATGATCTCATACAAGTCTGATTAACAGAAACAGTTTAAATTTTTCACACTACCATTTCGTAGTGAAATCCCTCTACACTATCCACCATGTTCCTGCTCCAACACCAGGTTCAACTAATTAACGTATTCCTGAATTAGAGTGAGTGAGTTAGGATCAACGAAAACATGTTCAGGACAAGGTTGGGGAACCTGCGCACCGTATAACTAGTATCGCACACCTCTACATTTATAATCCAGCAAGATTTGAAAAACACTGATCAAAACGCTTAGTTTTACACTAAACAGAGCTGATCAATCACTGTGTTGCACATCATGCTTCCTCTGAAATATCCTGTTTAAAACCAAAATACATTTCACTCTGAGCTGTGCTCCTAACCTGTTGAGGCTCTTAGCTCCACACCTTCCGCTACATAAAGCAATCTGCATCTTCCAAGAGCAAAAAAACCCAAGTGTTTCCATTACACCATTATTTGGTGGGTATACATGACAGTATTGATGTACTAGATCTCCATGTGAACACCACATACACACCAGCACTGTGTGAGTCAGGACTCTACTAATGTGATCAAGATGGTAAAATAATAAAATATGCAAAGACGTCAAACACCCCAATAATTGGTTAAAAATACAACATTACTGTCAGAGCATGAGAGATGTGCCGGAATTAATGCCTCAGCACTGTACAAAAGTTCACTCAGGTTCAACTCTGATGAGCACTGACACGAAACCTAGCAAAGACGCATATTTTCTCGAATATTCGTCCAAGCACGATCAAAGCTAGAACCATTTCCTGTCTGGATAGAAGCTAGGTTTGGAAGCATATGAAACAGGCCAGCTGTATAAACGATCCACTGCTGAAAACTACTGCGCTCTGAACTACCCCGATCTCTGACATGGAGCAGTGCTTCCGCTCCAAATTCCATTTTCAAAAAGAGTTTGCAATTTTTCAAAATGGATGCAGTCTTGACTACAGTGAAGTCTCAGTTACCGATAAACATCACTGCGAAAGAGCGTGCAAAACAACTACCATCCATTTGCGATTTCACCAATTGGAGTACGTTCCTGGAAAAAAGAAAGAAACGCACAAAAACCTGATATATATGTTTATCAAATTCAGGACTCTGGGCGGGAACGATTTTCCAAGATGAAGCCCTGAAACGTTTTTAGATCTGGAATTTGAATCGCTCTTCATGCATACAGTACTCCAAGCACAAAAACTCATGAATCTGATCAAAAAGGGGTCAATGTTGAGGGTTCGAATTCGGGTTCGAACGGAGTGGGACGTGAAGTTGGAGGCTCCTGCTGATATCGCTTAAAGATTTAATTAATTTGCGCTTTTTGGTCATATAATATACTTTAACTTATTTTAGTCCTTATCTTTGCTTATAATTTGAATTTTTGGCACGTTAAAATGTCAGGAAAGAATACGAAAACCCGAGGACGCATTCA
>JAFFST010019179.1:8774-19701 GCA_022414735.1 Noturus placidus | reverse complement strand
CTCTCTCTCCCTCTGATCTCTCTTTCTCTCCCTCTGATCTCTTTTTCTCTCTCTGATCTCTCTCTCCCTCTGAATTCTGTCTCTCCCTCTGATCTCTATCTCCCCCTCTGATCTCTCTCCATCTGATCTCTCTCCCTCTGATCTCTATCTCCCCCTCTGATCTTTCTCTCTCTCCCTCTGATCTCTCTCCCTCTGATTTATATCTCCCCTTCTGATCTCTCTCCCTCTGATTTCTCTCTCTCCCTCTGATCTCTTTCTCTCTCTGATCTCTCTCTCCCTCTGAATTCTGTCTCTCCCTCTGATCTCTCTGATCTCTCTCTCTCGCTCTGATCTCTCTCTCTGATCTCTCTCTCTCTCTCCCTCTGATCTCTCTCTCTGATCTCTCTCTCTCCCTCTGATTTCTTTCTCTCTCTGATCTCTCTCTCCCTCTGAATTCTGTCTCTCCCTCTGATCTCTCTGATCTTTCTCTCTCCCTCTGATCTCTCTCTCTCCCTCTGATCTCTCTCTTTGATCTCTCTCTTTGATCTCTCTCTCTGATCTCTCTCTCTCCCTCTGATCTCTCTCTCTCTCCCTTTCTCTCTCCCTCCGATCTCTCTCTCTCTCCCTCTGATCTCTCTAATCTCACTCCCTCTGATCTCTCTCCCTCTGATCTCTATCTCCCCCTCTGATCTCTCTCTCCATCTGATCTCTCTCCCTCTGATCTTTCTCTCTCTCCCTCTGATCTCTCTCCCTCTGATTTATATCTCCCCTTCTGCTCTCTCTCCCTCTGATTTTCTCTCTCTCCCTTTCTCTCTCCCTCCGATCTCTTTCTCTCTCCCTCCGATCTCTCTCTCTCTCCCTCTGATCTCTCTCTCTCCCTCTGATCTCTCTCTCTGATCTCTCTCTCTCTCCCTCTGATCTCTCTCTGATCTCTCTCTGATCTCTCTCTCTCCCTCTGATCGCTCTCTCTGATCTCTCTCTTCCTCTGATCTCTCTCTCTCTCCCTCTGATCTCTATCTCCCTCTCTGATCTTTCTCTCTCTCCCTCTGATCTCTCTCCCTCTGATTTATATCTCCCCTTCTGATCTCTCTCCTGATCTCTCTCTCTCTCTCCCTCTGATCTCTCTCTCTGATCTCTCTCTCTCCCTCTGATTTCTCTCTCTCCCTTTCTCTCTCCCTCCGATCTCTTTCTCTCTCCCTCTGATCTCTATCTCCCTCTCTGATCTTTCTCTCTCTCCCTCTGATCTCTCTCCCTCTGATTTATATCTCCCCTTCTGATCTCTCTCCCCTTCTGATCTCTCTCCCTCTGATCTCTCTCTCTCCCTCTGATCTATTTCTCTATCTGATCTCTCTCTTTCTTTGATCTCTCTCTCTGTATTCTGTCTCTCCCTCTGATCTTTCTCTCTCTCCCTCTGATCTCTCTCCCTCTGATTTATATCTCCCCTTCTGATCTCTCTCTCTCTGATCTCTCTCTCTGTATTCTGTCTCTCCCTCTGATCTCTCTCTCTCCGTCTGATCTCTCTCTCTCTCCCTCTGATCTCTCTCTCTGTATTCTCTCTCCCTCTGCTCTCTCTCTCTCTCTTTCAGATCTCTCTCTCTCTGATCTCTCTCTCTACCTCTCTCTCCCTCCCTCTGATCTCTCTCTCTCCCTCTGATTTCTCTCTTTCTCTCTCTCCCTCTGATCTCTCTCTCTCTTTATACTCTCTCTCTCCCTCTGATCTCTCTCTCTCCCACTGATCTCTCTCTCTCTCTCTCTCTCTGATCTCTCTCTCCCTCTGATCTCTCTCTCTTTATTCTTTCTCTCTATCTGATCTCTCTCTCTATTCTGTCTCTCCCTCTGATCTCTCTCTCTTCCTCCCTCTGATATCTCTCTCTCTGATCACTCTCTCCCTCTGATCTCTCTCTATCTGATCTCTTTTTCTTTCTCTCTCTTTCTCTGATCTCTCTCTCCCACTGATTTCTCTCTCTCTTTATTCTCTCTCTCTATCTAATCTCTCCCTCTATTCTGTCTCTCCCTATAATCTCTCTCTCCCTCTGATCTCTCTCTCTCATCTCTCTCTCCCTCTGATCTCTCTCTCTTGCTCTGATCTCTCTCTCTCTCTGATCACTCTCTCCCACTGATTTCTCTCTCTCTTTATTCTCTCTCTCTATCTGATCTCGCCCTCTATTCTGTCTCTCCCTATGATCTCTCTCTCTTTCTCCCTCTGATCTCTCTCTCTCTCTGTAATCTTTCCCTCCCTCCCTCTGATCTCTCTCTGTAATCTCTCCCTCCCTCTGATCTCTCTCTCTCTAATCTCTCCCTCCCGCTGATCTCTCTCTCTCTGTAATCTCTCCCTCCCTCTGATCTCTGTCTCTAATCTCTCTCTCCCACTGATCTCTCTCTCCCTCTGATCTCTCTCTCTCTCTGATCTTTCTCTCTCTCCCTCTGATCTCTCTCTCTTTATACTCTCTCTCTCTATCTGATCTCTCTCTATTCTGTCTCTCCCTCTGACCTCTCTCTCTTCCTCCCTCTGATCTCTTTCTCTGATCTCTCTCTCTCTCTCTGATCTCTCTCTCTCTCCCTCTGATCTCTCTCTCTCCTTCTGAACTCTCTCTCCCTCTGATCTCTTTCTCTTTCTCTGATCTCTCTCTCACTGATCTCTCTCTCTCTCCTTCTGATCTCTCTCCCTCTGATCCATCTCTCTCTCTCTATGATCTCTCTCTCTCTGATCTCTCTCCCTCTGATCTTTATCTCCCCCTCTGATCTCTCTCCCTCTGATCTCTCTCCCTCTGATCTCTATCTCCCCCTCTGATCTCTCTCCCTCTGATCTCTCTCCCTCTGATCTCTATCTCCCCTTCTGATCTCTCTCCCTCTGATCTCTCTCTCTCCCTCTGATCTCTCTCTCTCTGATCTCTCTCTCTACCTCTGATCTCTCTCTCCCTCCCTCTGATCTGTCTCCCTCTCTCCCTCTGATCTCTCTCTCTTTCCCTCTGATCTATCTCTTAATCTCTCCCTCTGATCGCTCTCTCTCTCCCCCCTGATCTCTCTCTCCCTCTGATCTCTCTCTCCCACTGATCTCTTTCTCCCTCTCTCTCTGATCTCTCTCTCCCTCTGATCTAGCTCTCTCCCTCTGATCTCTCTCTCCCTCTGATCTAGCTCTCTCCCTCTGATCTCTCTCTCTCTTTCTGATCACGCTCTCCCTCTGATCTCTATCTTTCTCTCTCTTTATTCTCTCTCTGATCTCTTTCTATTCTGTCTCTCCCTCTGATCTCTCTCTCTCTCTCTCTCTCTCTCTCTCTATCACACACACACACTATCTCTCTCTATTTCTCACTCAGACATTTTCTCCTTTCTTTTTCTAATCATAGTGTTTTCTCTCCCTCACTGTGGTCTCAGTCTGGCTCTGTGTGTGTGTGTGTGTGTGTGTGTGTGTATAAGTAAACACACATCCCGGGACCAAAAGAAAAGTGGAAAAAAGAAAAAGAGAAACTTCCGCAGTAGCCGGGTCACGTGACCGCTCCTGTTCCACACAGGGGCAGCTTTGTTGTTTTTCACGCATTTCAATTAGAAAACTGCAGAACAGAAAGCAGCTGATATCCGGCAGGATGTTTCAACTCACCTATACTCGCTTTTATATATGTTTATCAATGTTCAGTATCCCAGAGGGGATAAAAAAACAATGACAGAAATTCTAATGGTTTTCACTTCGAATACCACTACAAACCACCAGACAACCATTAAAACAACTACCATTACTATTATTGGTCCTTAATGGTATCCACTAGACATAACATGCCACCAGTAGAATTCCACAAATTACCAGTAGAGACCCACAGGGACCATTAGCCAACAGTTTCTATTAAAACCAACACAATTCCCATTATAACCATTAAAAGCTTTGCAAATTGAATGGTGGTTTCTAGAGGGGGTGGAGGGGCTGTGGTGGGTGTCAGCAGGGAAAACACAGCTGTGATGAGAGGATATAGATTAATAACCTCTCAGGGACATTTAGCAGGGAGAGCAGGTGTTTTCCTCCTGTTTATAGTTCTGTTTGTGTGGTTTATTTTTGTTGTGTTTAATGTTTAAGGTTTTTTTTCCATTTGTTCTGTTTGTTTTGGAAACAAAATAATCTCAAGGCTTTTTGGCAACATGTGACAGAACACCAGAGTGTAGGATGGAATCACCACACATTAAATTAGTTTTAAACAACAGCAACAACAACAACAACAACAACAATAATAACAATAACAATAATAATAATAATAATAATTCCCAAACATATTTTTGTTTGTTTCTGCAAGATGTCACCTGACATTCTCCATCCATCCATACTGTTTATCCTACACAGCTTTAGCACATTTCTCTGGGGTTAGGGGTTCAAATTCTGCCTCTGACCTGTGAGTGGAGTTTCCATGTCCTGCCCATACTTTGGGGGGTTCCTCCAGGTACTCTGTCCAAAGACATGAGTCTTAGGCTGGGTAGTTGGCTGATTTGCAATTCTAAATTGTCTGTAGTGTGTGAATCAGTGTCTGTCACCTTGCACCCCGAGTTCCCAGGGATAATCTCCAGGCTCCCTGAGACCCTGTGTAGGATAAGTGGTATAGTAAATGGACGGATGGACAGATGTGTACGTATTAAATTGGGAATTCTAAGTGTTTATTATCTTTTCTTCAGAAATTAATTTCCACTAGAGGGAGACAAACGAACAGTGCATCATTCTACAGCTTCACTCCTGACTGACTGTATCCTAAAGCTCAGAGGTTTTTCTTTGGTGCAGTTTTGCTAAAACCTTGGTGTTAAACGGCTGTCTCTAACTCTGAGCCACACGACTGGGATCATGGTCACCAGTGAGTCACTGTCAGATACTATTAGACGTGTTTTGGGGCCACGATGGGAGACAGGGTGGTCGACAGACAGGCAGTGAGTCAGCACTATCTGCAGGGTGGAGGAGGGGCACCAGGGCTTTCCAGACCTGCTCTGGGTCAGCTAAAGTGAGCAATATTAACACTGTTCAGCATAACAACCATTATTTTGATATTATTTTATTTTTATTTGGAATCTTTAGATGCTTTTCAACAAGTTTTAAATTCTGCACATGTTCAAAAGTCAAAGGTCAAAGATGAGCTGAAATCTCTGTCCAAATCCAACTTATTTCTGGCTTGAAATGTTCTTGTTCTATTGGCAGATCATTTTGTTCATTTTCAGCATTTGTTTGTAGGAAGAAACAAAACAATCTGCCAATGGAATAAAACATTTCAAGCTTGAAATGAGTAAACATGTTTTTAAAAAGAGGTTGAAGAATTATATATGTGGTTTATTGTAATCTAATAATATATAATACCAGATAAATGTGTCTTTGCCACTGTGGATTAGTATAATCAAATGGGTTTATCTTCTGGTTTGAATACATATGATACAGTGAGTAGGATCATTTTTTTCTGTGAAGATTACGCCTGGCCTCAACATAACGCATCTAATAAGGAAGTCCCAGTAGCGTCTGTACTTCCTGAGAAGGCTGAAGTAACTTGACATGGCAGCTGAAATTCTTAGCAATTTCTGCAGCGCTGCCAACGAGAGCATTTTCACCAGCAACACTCTTCAGAGGGGTATTAGAACTACTCATAGCACCTCAGTAGCAGTCTACACATCACTGGAGGACAATTAGCACAGCAGGGTCCCCAGGAGAGCCCACAATATCATCATGGACTGAACCCACCCCAACACAGCCTGTTTACACTCCAACCATCAGGACGATGCTACAGGAGTGTGAACAGCTTTTCCACCTCACATTAGTACTTGTAATACGTTTCACAGATCACACTCGACCTGTACACTCCACAGTGCAATTTCCACGGGTTTGAGAACACTATCTGTACAGTATTGGAAGGACTAGAGGAATAATTTCAGTGTAGTGTGTGTACTGTGATTACGACAATAAACTCCTAGATGTCATTTTTTTTCTGAAGGCTGAGAAAAAAGGATTTGGTTTGTGAGAAAAATCACATCAGGAACCAGCTGAACTGCAGACCCATCTAAACATCTAAATGTTTCCACACACTCTACAGAACTCCATGCAAACATCTTAAAACTAACTGTTACACAGAAACATTTCTGCCTGGTCTTAGTTCAAGGTTTTTCCTGTGTGCGTGTGTGTGTGTGTGTGTGTGTGTGTGTGTGTGTGAGTGAGAGAGAACAGGTTTACTCTGGATCCAGTTCCAGCAAACACTGATGTCAAAGCAGACAAAGGTGTATGTGACTGAGAGTGTGTGAGAGTGTACGAGAGATAAAGAGGAAAAGTTCTGTAGTCTACAGCTGTGGATGGGTTATTGTGCTGCAGGAACACACATAAATCAACATCACCTGCTGGATTTCTCATAATGCATTACCATGATGGTGCTCTGTCCAATACACACACACACACACACCTCATCATATGCTAAATCAGTTCTTCCAGCACTGCTTATGCAGAGGCCAGGGGAGTTGCCATGACAACTAGCTACGTTAAAGACACCAGAGTAGTGATGATGTCACACAGAGACCTCAACTGTGAGTGTGCATTACAGCAGTGTTCATTCCTTTGGTTACACACACTAAATAAATACACACACATCAGGTTGCCAAAACTCCTGGACAGATATCTGATTTATTTATTGTCACTTTAGTGGCACTGTTACAGAACAGTACACTGTTACAGTGTGTGTGTGTGTGTGTGTGTGTGTGTATGCGTGTGCTCACACTGCCCTCTCTGTTTGTAGAGCGTCACTACATGCTGTAACAGGAGAAGAAACCTCATCGAGGGAGAAGGAGAAGGAGGAAAACCAAAGAGATTGAAATGATTTACGTTTCTGTATTGTTAGACATGAAAAGGTTTGCAGCTGGACGATGTTCCTGATCACCTGATTGGTTAAACACAATGAGACTGAAACTCATACGTTTTATCTGCATGAAATCTTCTCCTGTAGCACTCACACTGTGGATTTGACAGCTGAATAATTCACTAATGAAACAAACACTGTGCGTGTGTTCATATCCCTCTCCCTACGTACTCTACAAGGGTCATGTTTAGTGTCCTTAATATGTGCTTAATGTTAATGTCCTTAAGAGTGTGTGTGTCTGTCTCAGTATATTCGCATGTGTGTGTATGTGTGTCTCAGTCATCATCACTGTGTTCAGCACGCTCATCCTTGCTCTCGCTCAGTGCGCTCTCATCGATGTTCTCGAGTGAGTCGGCGTGTTGCAGAGATAGCTCAGAGAGAGCCATGCTCCTCAGACGACTCTGCTCCGGGTTAAGCCACGGCTTAAAGCCCGGACTGTGTTTCTGCTTCCACTCGCCGTACTTCACACACGCCCGTGCAATACGCTTCATTGCCTGCGTGACAGGGCGGGGCAAGAAAGGACAGTTAAAAAAAAATCAAGAAGGTATCTTTATTAACACCAACATGTTTTAAATGAGAGCTCATTTAACTCATTTAACTCACTCATGGCAAATCAACAATACTCACTTTAGGAGCCAGAAGCTGGGAAGACTTATTCACCACCCACTTCGGGAGAGAACCTGGAGAGACAGAGAGAGAAAGAGAGAGAGCCCAAGAGAAAGAGAGACAGAGCCCAAGAGAAAGAGAGAGAGAGACAGAGAGAGAAAGAGAGAGAGACAGAGATTCATAAATATGTATTCATTTTAAACAATGAGTGAGGTTCATCATTGAATAGCGTTGGTTTGTAGTGATCTTGACAGAACCCTTGGTTTAGTGCTCTGAAACAGTCCACATTGTCCCCGTCCATTCAACGGTGAGACAATTCATGACTCATTTCTCATGACTTATAAATGTAATGCTTTATTCATGTGCGCGTGTGTGTTACCTCTAGGATCAACCTGTGCCAGGTAAGTTAAGATACAGCTGGAAGGACCACTGCTCTGGATGAGGTAACCTGTCTGGATGGAGACGGCCCGCACCATGTCCTTCTTTGGGGGATATTTCTGATAAACATGCACGCACACACACACACACACACACGCGCGCGCGGGCGCTAGTTAACCCTCAGTAAACAGACGAAACTAGCATTATAGCACTGAGAATAATCAGACACGACATGGTGAACTTTGAACTCATGCATCACTCACCGAGTGTTTGACCGAGTAGTTCATGATGATGTAATCATTTCCCATAGGCAGCCAGGAACGCAGAGTGATCACATCACGATTCTTCAGAGGTTTAGGACACTTCCCTTAAACAACCATAAACAAATCAACTTCAAAAACTCGGGAGCTGATGAGGAATTATTCTGAATGTCTCATATGTGAAGTGAACTGCATTATGGGAATGTTTTTACAGGAATAGTAGCCGACGTCCGCGTTCACCGTCAGTTTGCCAATGTCAAAGGTCTCGATCACGTTCGAGTCCCATTTTCGCCGATAATCAATGTCATGGAGCACATCGTACATGGTTTCTGCAGAAATGTCCTTACACACCATCCGGCACTGAGAGAGAGAGAGAGAGAGACTACTGTAAATTACCCACAATGCATCAGGGCCACCTTTCTGGAAGTATGAAAAGTTCAGGAAGTAAAGAGGTGATAATGGGTGAGTGAACATGGTTTATAATTAAGAACTAAAGACATTAATAATTATCAAGCTGAGCTCCAGAATCAAAAGTTCTCCAACATTAGTGAGGAAACAGATGAAGGAGAGATAAGAGCAAGCTTATTTTCCTTCTCATCCCTGTACTCCCATCTCTGACCCTCTTTCTCCATCCCACTTCTCCTTCTCTCTTTCTTCATCTGCATGATGATGTCTAACTCAGGAGATAACGAGAGGAAAAGTGAGGAACCCGAAATGAAATCTCATCACACTTCATCTGACTCGTTCTTCACACACATCAGTATTCTACAGCGCTCTGAAGTCACATGACACATGAAACAAAAACACAACATTAACTCGGACTGGAAAGGGGCGGTCCTTACTCTATCACATCCTTGTTGCTGATTGGCTCTAGAAGTCTGAGAGACAGCGGAAAACACAGGAAATCTAAACCAATTTACTGATGCTTTTATTAGTACCAATTTGTCACTCACTCATGATTTTATTTTAGATACGATGTAAACTTTACATGTCATTAATGTGAGAATAAAAACTTAAAGAAAGTTAAAGAAAGAAAGAATTCCTCTTCACTATAACTTTATGGTTCGTTAAAGTGTTCTGTACTTACAGGCCAGTGCAGAATTCAGATCTCAGACAAATATACATGACTCAATGACAGAGTGTGTAATGAAAGCATGAGCTGTAACCAGAACACACACACACACAGACCCATATTGAGTATTAAAGTAGGCTGCAGAGATTCACAATCAAGTTTTAATGATTGATGGAATGCAAAAGCAGGCCAGTGTAATATTTCTGTTCTCCACACAGCCTGAGGCAAAGACGGAAAGAGAAACGGAATAAATAAAGAAAAAAGGTATAATGATGTGTAAAATAAAAGCCAGAAACAGTGCTGGTTCCACACACACACACGCTAATGTGGTTACACCTCCAGCCTGCCCACTACCATACACACCGCTGTGTTCTGAACAAACATTTCACCCTGAGAAACCTCAATCTCAGTGAAATGTGGCCAAACCCGATGTTTAATCTGTCACAAAGATTTAATGATTAATGAGAACTCATTCAAAAGTTAACACTCCTATTACGTTGCGGGTCAATTTTACCCATTTCAACATTTGAGATTTCTGAAATACTGGTTAATCTCTCCTATTCTCTTCTTCTGCAGATATTTCTTCTTATGGCTCGTCTTGGACAACACGTTTCAGCTGGCCATCGCTGGTTTGTGTGTATTTAAACTGTGGAAGTCATTTTGACCCAAAACATAATGGGATACAACTCCAAATCCTCATTTAACCCTCCTATGATGGGGGAGGGGTGAACACTTCCTGAAAGAAAGCAGGGGGACTTGGCTTTCATATCAGCTTCTCAGTCAATAATAAAAGTAAAAAAATAGAATGAAAACAATCCTCGTCCACACTACGTGACCGAAAATGCAGGTCACATGACCATTCCTGCACACTGGGCATGTGCATACAAGTGTAAACAGGTATAAACAGGACATCACCTGCAGTCACAACAACCCCCTGTTCCATGTAGGGCTTACACCGCTCGAAATACTATTTGTTGGCGAGTTCTCTAATCATAGCTCGTCTCTTGTGCTCGTCTCTCAGCTGCAGTATTATAAAATACAGAATTTAACTGCACAATGGCTGCTCAGAATGACGACAAAGCCAGTAAAGCTCACAGTTCAGTCTCCGGGTTGTTGTGTGTACGATCAAGGAAGCGTAACGGTCATTTGGTAGGGGCTTGATGAATCAGGTAAGGATACACGATGATCCAGAAGACCCTATCAGGGGGTGAATATAGGTGGAGCCACGCCTTCGTTTTGGTCTATTCGCACTGAAACACGAGCCCAGAGTTTTGAAACTAAAATGATGTCTTCAATGTTTCCGAAAGTCCTGGAGTAGTGTAGATGACAGACGTAACCGTAGCAACAGTTATGAAAACACTAGTGTAAACAGGGCCCAACACTATACAGCCAAATGTTTGTGGACACCTGACCATCCCTGCCATATGTGCTTGCTGAAAACAGTTTGGGGAAGAACCACATATGGTTCTTCCCCATGGTGATGGTTAAGCATTCCACATCATTTTGGCTACATAGAGTTCATCAAACAGGAACTAGTCCAGAACACAGCTGCTAGAGTTCTAACTAGAACCAAGAAATATGACCACATCACCCCGATCTTATCCACACTGCATTGGCTCCCAGTTAAATCTCACATAGATTTTAAAATACTATTATTAACCTATAAAGCACTAAAAGGTCTCGCACCACAGTATTTAAGCGATCTTTTGGTCTTCTATGATCCGCCACGCCCACTTAGATCCACAGATGCAGGTTATTTGACGGTACCGCGAATAGTG
>JAFFST010019152.1:27154-38945 GCA_022414735.1 Noturus placidus | reverse complement strand
TTAGTAAGTCGCTTGTAAATGTAAAAATGATATTTCTGTAAAGCTGCTTTGAGACAATGTACCATTGTAAAAAGCGCTATACAAATTGATTAATTATTATTATTAATTATTATTTTAATAAACATTTAAAAAAAAAAAAAGAATATAAAGGTGTGCATCATACCTGACACCTAGATGAACACTTTACAGTTGGTTATATGACTGTAAGTCCATCCATTCAAATGCTATTGAAGTTCGAATCGTGTTTCACAATGTCGTTTGTAACTTTAGAGACGGTCCCTTAATTTCCGCATATCTGCGAATAGCGAACGTCCAACGTCACACCAACTTTATTCCAGTCAGAGGTGAAGTGCTGTCCAGCAGGTTGGAAGTTAACGCTTTAAGAAAGCTCCTTTTCCTACATATTATTTATAGCGGCTCACGTGGAGGATGGCTTCGGGCGGAGAGTAAGTAAAACGAACAGTGCGCTACTGTCCGTGTGTGTACAGTATATTTAACTGTTAGCAAGTTGGTTAGCACCCGTCGCAGTTTAGCGCTAGCTAGCGGAGCTGCTGATGGCGAGGACTGATCCGTTCAAACAGCCAGCTCGTCTAGAAGTAATGCGGCATCTAATATACCCTTACATGGATGTAATAAGATGGTTTTATTTTTCATACTTGCGAGCACGCAGGTTCTTTTGTAAACCTAGCTTGCTAGCTCCGGGCCGTTAGCGCGCTAGCTTGATTAGCTTTTGTAGCTAACAGACCATACTGAGTCATTCTCTGGGTAAGGCTTCGGCCTACCGGCATTGAGCATGGTTGTCAGCCGAGCAGTCGCTTGTTTAACGCTCTCAGGATGTGCGAACAATAGAACACCTTTAATTTCGATTAGTTCTGATCAATATATTTGACGTTCACGCCTGGCTGTTTTTTTTCCCACCTCAGTGTGGGTATTGTTCGCTGCTGGAGCGTGCGTTCGGTGCAGGTAGAAGACGCATTTGCTGTGTCATTCGGACAGCGGACACGGCTAGTGCGCTAATGGAGCTCGTAGATGGACAGTAGCCCAGAATACTAGTTGAGTGTAGTCGGGCGTCTTGCAGTTTGGATCGGCACGTTCATGCGGCGTTAATATCACGGTGTTTCTTACTCATTCATGCGTTCTGAATAGGCTCGTTAACGCTGGAGCTAATGCTAACACTTGCTAGCTGTTGACACGGTTGCTCACACAAGACGGCCTCGAAACCTCTAGGTCCGGTTACTGACTTTCTGTAGTTAATTAAGCCGGTGTGTGTGTGTGTAGTAGAGCACAGTCTAACGTGTTTTTGTACGTGTTACAGATATATTTATTTATTTATTGATTAGCCGGTGTACAGTCGCTGCGCAAATCAGCCCGGTGTGGAGGAGACGGGCTACTTTACAAACGATTCGTGTGTCGATCAGAAGAGTCGACTCGCTCCGGAACGACTCATCGGAAGCCGATCTCCTGAAGCTCTTTTGGTTCCCGGATGTGTAGTTTATTTATTTATTTATTTATTTTTTTTGTCCAGTGTAATTTAATCAATAATTGCCTCATCAGATGAGCTGTTGAGATGTTCCTGCGAATGGATAGATGTATGTTTTGAATTCCTAATGGGTAAATGAGACAGCATGAGGAACAAAGAGGATCATATTGCTGCATATTAATGAATATTGTTTTTTTTTTTTGTAATGAAATGCAGACAGAGCTGAAAGCGGTTACAGTGGTGATATTTAATTAATTACATCGTATGGAAGGATGTATGACCAAAGAGCTTCAATAATTAGGGAAAGAATAACAATCAACTGTCATAATGCCGCAAACTTGTTTCTTTTTTCGGGGGAAGATGGTAATGACTCGTTTGGAAGTCGGTTTTAAATCGCTGAACCGAGTCAAAGGATCTGATTCACCGAAAATCTGATTCACTCGCGAGTAGAAGCGTCTAGAGTCGAGCACGAGCTCGATAAAACAGCTGTGCTTGTGCCACATGTGGATTTTACACAGCGTTTTTGTTTTAAATGAAAACCTAAGCTTGTGCATTTTAATGAATTAACGACTGAAACGTCGTCAGCTTTTTTTGTTTGTTTAAATAGTTGTGGCTTTCATTTTCGCTTTTCATGAAACTGGTTGAATGAAATACGTTTATATAGTTGTATTTGTTTATTTATATTATTGTTTGTTGGCTAGTATGTGAGAAATATTGATTCTATACCCTTTCCACTCCACAGATCTAAAAATGATGATCTTTCTACTGCCATTCTAAAACAAAAGAACAGACCCAACAGGTTGATCGTTGATGAATCCATCAATGAAGATAACAGTGTGGTCTCGCTCTCTCAGGTATGCCCTTAAAGTTTTCTGGCTTTAAGTATGAATGTTAGTCTTAAGACGATCTATAAGTGAGTGTGTCATCCAACACAATGACACAATTTGCGTTTAGAAGATACATGTATTCAGAATTTACAGTCTTTCTCTACCACCAATACGGATCAGCGTTTTTGGTGACCTCATTCTGCACTTCAGTTTCTCATAAAATTTTCTGTCCGATCAAATGCTCTCTAGAATCTGACGTGTCCCGCCCCGAATGTTATAAATATCACCTTGCCAAAGTTGTTGTTGTTGAGCGAGACAAATCATATCAGCAAGCGTGGGTCATGAACGTGTTTCTGGCTGTCTGAAGGTGTGCCTTTTATAACTAATTTGGTTAAGAAGGAAATGGCTTGAGTTCATTCACGTTGAAGAAGGAGATATGTGCTAGCTCTTGACTTTGAGACTGGCATTTTTCCATAGTACTAATTGTCAATTACGGCTTAGCATGGGCTGTGGGGTAAGCTAAATGCTGTTGGCTATTTAAAATGGGGAGGAGCCACTCGATGTCTTGCCCTGACGTCCTGTTTCAGTGGAAATTATGCCAACACATCTAATATTACTGTGCTTTTAAAGGCACGTCATGGGACTTTAAACCAATCTCAGGTGATCCAATCACAAGTGGACCGCGCTAAGTGCATGTGTGTCAGATGTTTCTTGGGAATGTACAGTGATCTGATCAGGGACTCTAATGGCAGCAAACCATTACTGCTAGTGCATCCTGATGCATCCAAAAACCGTTCCCTATAACCACAGGTATGCAATCATTTTAATTCTTAGAATTAAAATGTTTAGTGTTTTATTTGAGTGTTAATCTTTTTTGGCACTTTTTTTTATTTTATTTTATTTCATTAGCAGACAGCGTAAACATAAGCAGTAGTTCTACTTCACTAGTATGAAAACTGAGGAGGCAATATACCAATATCAATTTAACATAGTAATTAGGTTTTTTTGCCCATGGTAATCTGTTGTCTTCGTGCAGGAATATTTATGTTAAGCTCCTCAACACCTAGCTAGGCAATCCCAAAATGGCTTTAAATTTCACTCAATAATATAACCTCACTCAGTATGTTATGATATGATGTTGCAGAACCTGGGTTATATGCCCAATAGACACCATTTAGGTTTCAGCCACGTAGCAAAAATGTATATGAATGTAATGAAGTAAAATAATAAATAAAATTTGCCTTTTACAAATTTATTTAAGCAAGAGTAAAAAATATATAGATCCCATTAAATCCACACTTGCAAAACTGATTTATTCCAAAATTTGCTTAAATTACTACACATCTTTCCAGACAAAATAAAGGAGTGCTTAGTCATGAAATCTGATCACAGTCGGTCACTGGAGACTGGATGAAAGCGCAGAACGTAAACCGCAAGCTTTTTCCACTTGGGATCAGATCACCTTGGGTGGATGTTCATACCAAGTGTTAATTAGGCCTCTGATTTTTCATGTAATGTCACATTTGCAGGCCAAAATGGATGAGCTTCAGCTTTTCAGGGGGGACACTGTGCTGCTGAAGGGCAAGAAAAGGAGGGAGACTGTTTGCATCGTACTGTCTGACGATAGCTGCTCTGATGAGAAGGTGCGCATGAACAGGGTGGTGCGCAATAACCTCAGGGTTCGTCTCGGAGATGTCATCAGGTAACACTGCTGTCTGTTAATAAATAATCTTCAGCAAGTTTTAGTGTATTACAATACTACAGTTGAAAACCTTAATCCTGCAACTGAGATAGATGTGTATCCTTTGTGCATGAACTCCCTATCTTTTTAACATTTGTCACCTTTATTCATTAGCATTCAGCCATGTCCAGATGTGAAGTATGGGAAACGCATCCATGTTCTGCCCATTGATGACACAGTGGAGGGAATCACTGGCAACTTATTTGAGGTGTACCTGAAGCCTTACTTCCTAGAGGCTTACCGGCCAATCCGTAAAGGTAAAAAAAAAGTTTTTATGCATTTTAAAGCAATGAATTTTGTTGCCTTCTCTTTACACACAATTGCATGTTTTGTAATGGTGTAATTCTTGATGTTTCCTTTTTTTTATCCCCGATAGGTGACATCTTCCTTGTAAGAGGAGGCATGCGTGCTGTTGAGTTTAAAGTAGTGGAGACTGATCCTAGCCCTTACTGTATAGTGGCTCCAGACACTGTCATTCACTGTGAAGGAGAACCTATTAAGCGTGAGGTAAGGGTAGTGTACAAGTTCAGGATCTACATCTCCACACCATATTAAAGCATAAATTCTTGACCATAGATTAGGATATTTACCTCCCCTGAATATAAGAGCTGTGTGTCCTGGAAGTGTGTCCTAAGTCCATGGTCTCTAGGAAAGAGGCAGGGAACCTACATAACATTTTAGTAGTAGAGAGTTGTGGGAAGTGACGAGTAAGAAAGAACCAAAGACTTTTGATAGGTTCTTGTTGTTGATCTTCCCAGTAATAGATCGGCAGGTTGGTAAATGTTGTCTAATATTACACAATTATTTTATTTTTTACTTATACTGTGACAACACTGGTCAGTTTCAATTGTTGTATGGACATTCTCATGCTTGAAGACTGCTGTAATGCTGACAGTGCTATTATTTCTAGACTGCACCCCAGGTATTTGACTGTCTAGAACATTTTTCCATTGAATGGAAACAACAGATAATCTCGAATGGCATTGTGCTCTGCAGGCATCCTTATTTTTGGGACTGTTGCAGTATGTTATCAGAGTTTTAATACTACCCTAGATTTTGTAGATCTGTGAGAACACATGAATTTTACTAAAAATATAAAGGAACAGTATTTTAACCACAGTAGACTGGGGCCAGCCAAGCAAAATCTCCAACCAATACCCATTTTAAGTGCACACTAGGTTTTATTTATTTATTTATTTATTTATTTTTAATCCCACTATTTAACATCATAATTCAGAAACCAGCCTTGAGGATGAAGGTTTTTGTTCCAAGCATCTGGTTATGCACCGACAAGCAGATCATAAATCTTTCTAGGCAACTGATCAAAGGTCTGCGCACAAGCCACAGTATTTATTAAAAAAATAAAGCAGGCGAACAACAATTATAGGTGAACCCAGACAGTCAATGTGTTTTTGAGGTCCATCTTTTCATGTCTGTTTTACTGCTACATTACTAAGTAAGATAAGATAAAATCTTTATTGATCCCACACGGGGGAAATGCCCTCTGTGTAAAATAAGTCAACCAAAAGCAAAACAAATCTGGCATTATTTTTTCAAACCTGGATTTCTCAGGCCTCCTCGTTGCTAAGATGCACCACACTGCTAGGACTTGCTCAGTGTTGAGCGCTTTCTTTTCTACCGCACGCTTTGCCTTTTTTTTGTAGGGTCTTATGTATTGTAAGGTTTTGTCAGCAATAGTGGAATATGATATGTATTTGAGCTGATATTTGTAAATGTAAGAGCAGCATTAAACACAAACGGGATGTGTGTCGACAGGACGAAGAAGAGTCTCTGAATGAAGTCGGCTACGATGACATTGGAGGTGTGAGGAAGCAGCTGGCTCAGATCAAAGAAATGGTGGAACTGCCGCTCAGGCACCCAGCACTCTTCAAGGCCATCGGTGTGAAAGTAAGGAATTGTGCATTGTAAGATACTGTTTCAATCTCTGATCCGAGCGATTTTCTTAACTGATTTATTCCGTGATTCAGCCTCCCCGTGGTATTCTTCTGTACGGACCCCCCGGAACTGGAAAAACTCTGATTGCTCGTGCTGTCGCAAATGAAACTGGCGCATTCTTCTTCCTGATCAATGGTAATATGACTGTTCGGACCCTTGAAGTCCTAATTTAAGGGGATTAATCTTTGTAGATATTGCAATGTCATTATGTTCTTACCTCCATAGGCCCTGAAATTATGAGTAAACTTGCGGGTGAGTCTGAGAGCAACCTGCGTAAAGCTTTTGAAGAAGCCGAGAAAAACGCTCCTGCCATCATCTTCATTGATGAACTGGATGCTATTGCACCTAAGCGAGAGAAGGTGAGAAACTGTAATGTTGGGCAAATTATTGCCTTCACTGGTGAGGAAATGCATTCCTAGACTACCATTTGTCTTTTTCAGTGTCAAACGCTGAAAAAGGCTTTGAGTTGCTATGGAGTGCTGGGTTTTGTGGTCCTGTATTGAGCAGTGAGAGGTTTGTGGTGCAGAAATCTGATCCATTTATCTCCTCAGACTCACGGTGAGGTAGAGAGGCGCATCGTGTCTCAGCTGCTCACCCTGATGGATGGACTGAAGCAGCGGGCTCACGTGATCGTCATGGCTGCCACCAACAGACCCAACAGCATTGACCCAGCTCTCAGGCGATTCGGTGAGCTCACTGGAAGATTTTTTTAAAGATCTTTTGTTCATCTTTTCATCAACTTTTGTGCCATCCAAATAATTTCTTGCGTTGATAGTGGTACCTTTTGCACTGACTGGCTACGATGTAATATTGTACATTTTAACAGATGGGCTACAGGCAGTAATTTAACAAGATAAATGTTGGATGTAATTTGTTGATTTTTTTTTTTAATTTATTATGGTTTGTTATTCATCTCAAGGCCTGGATGTCTTATATGAAATGAGTCTAAAGTAATTGACTATCCTTTTAATTTGTAGATTGGTAAAGTAGGGTCTGAGTAACTTCATGAAATTCTCCTCGTACCTTCTCTAATTTCCAAGTCCTGTTCAAATGAATTGTTGAGTGGTAACTTCATGAAATTCCCCTCATGACTTCATCATGCGCTCGCTCATAATTACAAGCCCTGTTCAAATGAATTGTTGAGTGTGTTTTAAAGGAATGAAGCCTGACATGTTTCAAGCTCTAATAGCCTTGTTTATTTAAAATACTACAATTTTATTATAGGACGTCAATGGTTTATTCTTTCTTCTTACAGGCCGCTTTGACAGAGAGGTGGACATTGGTATTCCTGATGCCACAGGAAGACTGGAAATCCTGCAGATCCACACTAAGAACATGAAGCTGGCTGATGATGTTGACCTGGAACAGGTTTGTTTTGTCCTCTGAGTGACCGTATCGGGAAGCTGTTTGCATTTGCAAAGAATTCCATTTTTAATATGATTTTTAATTCACAAAAATACCTTTTTAAAGGAGTTTATTTAAGCCAGGAGCGGTCATTTTAATGGTGAATGAAAATTGAGCTCGGTTGTTCCAAGTTAAAAAAAATTTTTTTTTTTTTTTTTTTTGCTTTTTTAAATGGGTGAATTGGACAGCTCTGTTTGTCCACAACTAAAGTACATTTGTCTTTACAGTTGTCTCAGTATCACTATTAGTAGAGATCTTCACAGTTGGCTATGCACTTTTAATTTACTTGTGGTTGTATTTGTGTATAAACAGTGGAATTGTACCAAACACACCAGCCAGTTGTGTAACTTATATTTCTGTGTGATGAGTAAGCGGTGATTTTGCTGCTAATCGACGATGTGTGATATTCAGGTTGCCAACGAGACCCATGGTCATGTGGGTGCAGATTTGGCTGCCCTGTGCTCAGAGGCTGCACTGCAGGCCATCCGCAAGAAGATGGACCTTATTGACCTGGAGGATGAGACAATTGACGCAGAGGTCATGAACTCCCTGGCTGTCACCATGGATGACTTCAGGGTATGAAAATATATTTTTTTATTCTTTTTTTTGCGCACAATTGTGTGTACTATGATCAAGAAATGATCTACCCCTTTAAAAAATAGGTTAAATAATATATATGTATTCTTAAATTCAAATTAAGTATTTGGTGTTTTTCAGTGGGCCCTGAGCCAGAGCAACCCATCGGCTCTGCGCGAGACTGTTGTGGAAGTGCCCAACATCAGCTGGGAGGACATTGGTGGACTGGATGATGTCAAGAGAGAACTGCAGGAACTGGTGCAGGTAATCCAATTTACCTCCATCTTGTATCAAACTCCATACAGGTTCTTGGGACTCAAGACTAATAACTTTTGTCTGGGAGTGTAATGCTTCTCTTATTTCTTTCAGTACCCAGTGGAGCATCCAGACAAATTCCTGAAGTTTGGTATGACTCCATCCAAGGGTGTGTTGTTCTATGGTCCTCCAGGTTGTGGTAAAACCCTCTTGGCCAAGGCCATTGCAAATGAGTGCCAGGCCAACTTCATTTCCATCAAAGGGCCTGAACTGCTAACCATGTGGTTTGGAGAGTCTGAGGCTAATGTTCGTGAGATTTTCGATAAGGTGAGAGAGGCTTAAAAAGCATCTATCGGGTGAAGTTGTGTACTAAAGTCGTAAAGCCTACTCAAAATTATTATAGCCCATAGGTGTGTTATTGTGCATTAATTTAAGACTAGCACTGCATCCTAGTACATTTATTAAAATAAAGTTTACCTCGAATCCTTTATCCTTAGTGACCGTTGGAGTTACTTCTAGCTTGTATAAAATATATCCTATATTATGTCTTCGCCAGGCTCGTCAAGCTGCCCCCTGCGTGCTCTTCTTTGATGAGCTGGACTCCATTGCTAAAGCCCGTGGCGGAAGCGCAGGTGATGGCGGTGGAGCGGCCGACCGCGTCATAAACCAGATCCTGACCGAGATGGACGGCATGTCCAGCAAGAAGAACGTCTTCATCATTGGCGCCACGAACAGACCGGATATAATCGACCCTGCCATCCTCAGGCCTGGCCGTCTGGACCAGCTTATCTACATCCCTCTGCCCGATGAGAAATCCCGCATGGCCATTCTTAAAGCTAACCTCAGGAAGTCTCCAATCGCCAAGGTTAATAAAATGACTATTATTCAGGGCGTTATTCATCATGCATGGTATTAACGATAGCGAAGATTAAAATATGTTGTGCTAAAGCAAGGTTGAGTCTTCGCAAGTATCTTTTTGTAACATTTTATATCCTTTCACTCCAGGATGTAGACCTGGACTTCCTGGCCAAGATGACCAATGGCTTCTCCGGTGCTGACTTGACTGAGGTTTGCCAGAGAGCCTGCAAACTGGCTATTCGTGAGTCCATCGAAAATGAGATCAGGAGGGAACGTGAGAGGCAGACAAACCCATCAGCCATGGTAGGTTATATATTTTTTTTTGTTTGTTTTTTTTAATACATGTATATATTGTGATTAATTCTGTTATCTTTTTGGGCTTTTAGCAATTATGCACATTCTACTACCTTTTGTTTCTATTCAGGAGGTGGAGGAGGATGACCCAGTGCCCGAGATCAGGAAGGACCACTTCGAGGAGGCCATGCGTTTCGCTCGTCGCTCCGTCAGTGACAACGACATCCGCAAATACGAGATGTTTGCACAGACCCTGCAGCAAAGCAGAGGCTTCGGCAGCTTCAGGTAAAACCCCTTTCTTAGAGAGAACTTGTCACTGTACTGGGAAAAAGTCATTAATTTCATAGCAGGAGTCATAAGTCAAGAAAGTAATTAGTATAGGAACAAGCAATAAAAAGTAGTGCTTTTTAATTCTTCCTTTAAAATATTCAAATGCAGTCTGATTTTAATATGGTGTTTCTGTAGATTAATGACCGTTTCATCCTCGTTTAGATTCCCTTCCAGTAATCAGGGAGGAGGTGGACCAAGCCAAGGTTCTGCAGGTGGCACTGGAGGGAACGTCTTCAACGAGGACAACGACGATGACCTTTACGGATAATTCGAATAAATGTGACCACATGGCTGATCTCTTCGGTACAGGCCACCATGTACAAAAAAAAGAAACCTGATAAATTCTACATTTTTAGGACTCTGTGCTTCTTTGATGTTTTTTTTTCCCCTTTTTTTTATATATATATATTATCATCCTCCTCCTCCTCTTCCCTCCTCTCCCTGTTGGAAAAATAAATCATGTAGCTGCTTGTATTTTGTTCTGGTTTGTGAAAGGATTATTATTGCAGAACCTTGATCCTGATCCTACTGTTGGTGGGGGCCGTTGAAAGTAATAAATACATCTGGTAGAAAGGCTTTGTTCATTTCGTTCTTAATTTCAATCTTTACAAGCAGCTTTAGCAACAGGATTTAATGCAATCCTGTTGAAAGATTACAAAAAGGGGGGAAAGTAATTGCTAATTTTTTTTATGAATGTAGCATATGTATTACAAGTTTGAAAATGTTTAAAAAAAAATAATAAAGTTCACAAAATGGCCCCAACTGTCAAATGTCCAGAGTATGTGTATATTGTGTTCTACCACAACTTAAAAATTGTATTTAATTTGTTTAAATGGTTATTAAATAAATTATTAAATCCTGAGGGCTGAATAACAACTCACTGATCCAAAGATGATTTTAGTCAATCGTATTTTCCCATCTTTGATCTCCCACGCAATATCCTCATGCATGATCATAGTTAATTAAACTTTTTAGAACAGACAAGTTAAGCCAAGAGTGTAAATTTAAAAAAACAAAAAAAACAATTGAATACATTTGTACCAGTGGAATGTATGATTTCTCATGCTAGGTAATCCATGTTAGTATATGTATGTACGATACAAGTTCATTCTGTGCGTGATTTAAAATAGATTTTCTTGTGGGCACTAGGAATTTGAGAGGGACCTAAAACAAGCCACCCTGTTTTAGCATAATAAATGAGACCAGTGAAACCAGGTGAACACACTTTGTGCTGAGGACGTCATTTATCTGATTTTTGTCGGAAAAGTAATGTGGAGTGAAATTGTCCTACATCGTGTTTTACACACTCATCCTGTCCTAAAGGATTATGCAGTCCACTGTGTAGACGTGGGTTTCATGGTGGGCCAGGAAAATCAATGTTCCTCACGGTTTGAATGACAAAATGTACCTGGTGTGAAAGAAACCTGCCTGAAGGGGGCGCTCAGCTGCACTGGAACAATTACTACAGCCACAATCCCGAACAGATTGGGATAATATGGAAAATGCAAAAAGTCATTTGAGAATTCAATTTACTCTACTATATTGAAAACACATTACTAGCACGTTATTTGAAGTTTTACTTTGTGAATTGAATTTATTTTTTGAAAATATATACTCATATACACTAAAATCAGGATTGTAACACTCCAAAAAATGGGGAGTCAGTTGTTTACCACTGTGTAACATCAGCTTTTCTTTTAATAACATTTATTAAGTGTTTGGGTGCCGAGTGAACACACCAGTTTAATAACATTAAGTGTTTGGGTGCCGAGTGAACACACCAGTTTAATAACATTAAGTGTTTGGGTGCCGAGTGAACACACCAGTTTAATAACATTTATTAAGTGTTTGGAGGGCGCACGGTGGCTTAGTGGTTAGCACGTTCGCCTCACACCTCCAGGGTCCAGGGTTCGAGTCCTGCCAGGGCCATGTATGAGTTTGCATGTTCTCCCCGTGTGTCGGGGGTTTCCTCCGGGTACTCCGGTTTCCTCCCCCAGTCCAAAGGCATGCATGTTAGGCTGATTGGCGTGTCTAAAGTGTCCGTAGTGTATGAATGTGAGTGTGTATGTG